>JAGDQP010013939.1:0-46478 GCA_022664845.1 Lepisma saccharinum
TAGTGCATTTTAAATCTGTACACATTTGTATATGGTGCTATTTCAAACAACATACTTTTCTGCTGATTTGGCAACACTGCTTCATCTATGGCAACACTGTGTTGTTCTCATTATATTGTGCACCTTTTGTTTAGATTACTTTAACGGTTTTCAAGATATTTACTTTAAACGTACATATTCCCATGATTTTTTAAATATATATATTGAAATGTTGAAGCCCCGTAGGTCCTATCCTTCTGGTCCATAGCACCTTACATTTTGCTCATTTTCATTTCTCATGCTGCTCTATCAGATGTGCTATGTGGCAATCAGATTTGAGCGACAACTTGTGGGACCTTCCCTTGTGAGTTACTGTCTAGAGATAAATCCTAAACTTTAATTATTAGACCCTATCATTACTGCCCACGAAACGGTCTGAAAACCTAATGATCCAATAAAAGTTACTGCCACGACGAAACCCGATAGAAATATGAGGGGATGAACAAAAATTCTGAGTATGCACCCTAAGCAGTGATTCCGCCAGATCCTCTTCCTATGGGGGTTGTCGACCCCAAAATCCTCGAGAACGCCCATCAACATTAAAAATTTTGCTGTCAAAAATCGATAGAAACCCTGCAAAATTTCACTTACACCCTCCAAATTTTGACTTTCCACCCCCCAGAAACTTAATATCCTGGCGGAATGCCTGACCCTGAGAGGGAAATTCTAACTATGGGTCTGATTCACTGGAGCACAGGGACCGCACTGGACCTATGTGTTTATTTTTCCTTAAAAATACGTTAAAAAATACATTATACATATATGGAAATAGTACTGCCATCTTTTGTTGGAGATCTTTGCTTTACATTAACCTTAAGAAGTAAAAATATAATTTCCATACGAACGATTAAGTAAGGCCTACCATTTTGGTGCTAGATCTAGTATAATTAACGATGATTTTAGCGCATATCATCCTAATTTTTAATACAATTATTCCCTTCTTTCATTTATTTACATGTTCTGAGAACGTTTGGTGAAATCCGGGATAAATCAGAGTTCCGGTTGAACCCTAAAAAGGCGAAACAATGTGTTTAAATTCCGCGACTGTTCCGGAAAATCTGGAACGTTGATCACGTAAATTTCGCAAAATACGTAAATATATTTAATTCAATTTCAATGTATATAAAGCATTTAAGAAGCAGAATATTATGGAATAACTATCACATTCAAGTTTCTATTACGTTTAGTGGACGGATAAAACTATCTGTTTCGAACCACCGCAACTAAAATATAAACTGCTTAAATACAGCATGCCTAACGAATTCCGCTACGAAGCCAACAACGCACACGCCTCAAACCAAGCCCTGATACGAGAGACTGCAAATAGTAGTATGCATGACATTCATTGTAGTAAATTGTTTAATCACAAACTTTTTCGAGTATAAAGGTTATTGAAGTGTATTGTGCAAAAGTATATATTCGTTCTTTTATCACGTAATTGCATATTTTACTGTATTTCCCTTGCTTTCTCTCCTCAAACTTCTGAGTAACAAAATCACTATCGTACTGTTAATTAATCACAGAAATTCGGAAGATTACAGTTAACGGAAGCTTTAACAGACGGTTATCGTTAACCGATGTTAAAGCTCTTATTCAGACATTAAACCCGCTTAACAAGTTGTTAATTTTTTAACCAGCGTTGGTGAAACGGGTTGTCAGCGGTTTATTTATATACATCCTAGCTTTCAGTACCTACTCGTTACGTTCCCATGTTCATTAAATTAAGATAATCTACGAAAAATGCAAAAATAAGCCATTATTAATAATAAATACGAACATATAAAATATATTTTGTAAGAAAAAAAGAAGAAAAAGTAATGCACCCACACGGGAAATTGAACGCGGGTATCTTATTTAGTATGCCAGCGTCTTACCAATATACCAAATTGGCAACTGGAAGTAGATCGCTTGTCAGTCTTCTTTAGGGTTAAGAAGTTACAAATTTTTCCACTTCCATAGCAACCTCTCTCTAGTCGCAAATAACGAAACACCTATTTGATTCCTCATTGGCCTCCTGCTAGTCAATACGATACGTTCTACACAAAGTGAACTTTAAATTAGCAACATTCACTAATTCCATTCCACCCCTGTTAATACTACATCTATGCATACCCCATAGATTAGTAGGAACAGGGAGTGAATGGGAATCGCTGAATGTAGTTTATTAAAAGTTCACTTTGTGAATACCGTATCGGACTTTCTGGCAGAAGGCGAATGAGGGACGGGATACCTCTCATAACTTGCGACTAGAGACAGCTACGGAAGTGGAAAAATAATTCCTTAACCCTAAACAAGACTGACAAGCGAGCTATTTCCAGTTGCCAACTTGGCGTATTGGTAAGACGTTGGCTTACTAAGTAAAAAACCCGCGTTCGATTCCCGGCGGAGGCATTTTTACTTCATTTTTTCTTACAAAATATATTTATATATATATTCAAATTTAGTGCTAATAATTGCTTTCTTGATTTTCGTACATTATCTTAAATTAGTAACCAGGGGAACGTGGAGGTTAAGTACTGAAAGCAAGGATGTATATAAATAAATCAGAGCAGGTTGCACACCGAGCGAAGCGAGAAATAAAGTATAAAATTTGGTTAATGCGTTCAAACACAATTTTCTATTTTTCTTTTAAATTTCGTTTCAAATAATATTGTTTTAAAATAACGTCGGTTCCTTGTTGGAATCTTTCAAAACCCGACAGTGATCCGAAACCCATTCCTCAATAATAATAATAATTTATTATTGTTATTTTGAGGGACGACGAATTTGTCCCAACAACAGTAAAATCATAGAAATCCAATTTTGCAACAATGTTTCACGAACATAGCAATAATAATCCTTGAAAGGGATTCACAAAAACTGTCGGAAGTGAAAAAAATTAATGCAGATTGTAGGACTATTCTAAGCTTGTAAAGCATATGCAAATTTACGGTAGTCAGATACGCCTAACTTACGGCAACCCAGTGTGCGAATTACCAACGAGGATATGGCGTAAATCCATCCCGTGAGTCTGTATTTGGGCGCATGTATAATATTACATATATCACGTTATTTTCTTATCAAGAGCATATCGTCGTCCGTGTAAAAATTCCTTAATTCGCATATTATGGCAACTTTAAAAGTTTTCCCAGTGATACCGCCAAACCCCCGCTTCCTGTGGGGCGCAACTTTACAAATTTTCGACACAATCCCCAACTTGGAAATTTTGGCGGTGAAGAATCAATAGAAACAATGCCAAACTCCACTTACACCCTCCCAATTTTGACTTTACACCTCCTCACTAAAATCATTGCGGAAAATCTGTTTTCTTCCAGGCCTTGGTCTCAACAAACGATAGGATGATATCATCAACTTAGGCTGACCGAACCCTTCCGGGGCAGAGTAGCCGTGGCTCAGAGGTAGAGCGTTGGCTTAGTATTTGGGAAGTCCTGCGATCGATTCCAGCGGCCAACAATTCTGATAGAGGTTTTCTACTTTTCCTCAGCTACACCAGGCAAATGCCGGGATGGTGCCTTCCATATAAGCGCTGCCCGACACCTTCCCGAATCCTTTCCCCCTCCCTTATCCCGGCCTAAACCTTATATGGCTAAAGACCATAAATAAAATTCAATTGAAAAGCAGAGCTGGAACTAGATCAGTGTTAGTAACCCGGACATAGGTGATCCGGTCTAAAACTTGTACCGGTCTGAGAATTTAATGAACTGCTGTTTGGTATTTTTCGTGCTCCGGGGATAACACCTCCGGCCCCGGTCACTACTCAAGACATGTAGAACGTCGGTCGCTCAATACTGTCTTTTCTTTATCAGAGTAAACAAGTCTCGGTAGTGTAATGGTTATCGTGTTCGTCTCTTACGCCTGCGGTCGCGAGTTCAAATCCTGATGAATCCAAATATGTATATATATTAAAAGAAATTTTGCCTATGACTTCAATCCTTGAGAAACACAATTTTCTATTTTTATTTTTATTTTAAATTATTTTTCAAATAACGTCGGTTCCTTGTCGGAATCTTTCGAAACCCGTCATCAGCCCTCCCTTCGACGACCAAATGGCGATGTTGTGAGACTTGCTCGTTGGTAGTAAATTGCTGAGAGTAGAGAGTTTAGTTGCTTACTAAACAACGCATATGTCATGGTCTGTGTAGTTCAGTGGACAGCGTGTGAGACCTTAGTTCTCAAAGTTGTCGGTTCAATCCCCGTCCAAGATTTCAAATTATATTTTTTTATGGAATTAAGCTCTGTAAATGATGTTCGCGATTGCTCCTGAAAGTGATTTACCCCGTAAAGAGAGAAAAACACATGACAGAGAGAGAGAGAGAGAGGGGCAACACAGACTGCATTCTTAACCGTTAAAATTTCATTTATTTCCATGTCTTCCGTCCTTTTTCTCTGCCTCTTTCATTCTTTTCTTCTCTCTTCGCTTGCTCTTTCCCCGTGTTCATCCATGCTTTCTCTCCCTCCCTCTCTCTCTGTGAGTGTTTGAAGAATACAAGAATGGGATTTCTGTCTAACTCTCTCGTGATTCTGTACATGATTCTGAACAAGTTAATTATTTCTTGCTGAAATGGAGGAATATCATGGCATATCATGTTTTCGCGAATATTTCTACTGTCATGTTGGTTGTCTAACTATGAGGCGTACAGTGCAACAATTCTCCTGGAAGAAAATGCTACTATTTCTTATAACTCCATTTATTTTAGTTCGTGACTGTATACTTGTCTTGGAATTGTGATATGTAAGTGCATTTTTCTACCTAATTTTATCATCTTATGTATACTTTGGCACGTGATATGGCTTGTATTCTCTTCTCAGGATACTGAAATCAAACCTTTTTTTTTTTTTTTACATATAAAATTGTTGTAACTCTGTTAGTAGTGGAATCTCAAAGTGTACATTTTTGCAGCATAACACTAGTCTGTGAAAATTTCAGATTGCTACTTAGATATTTTCAACTTCAAACTTTGGTATAATTCTAGAAAATCATATGTTTAAATCTCCATAGTATAAAAAGGAAATAAGTCTCAGGTTTAAAATTTTGTCGGCGGTGGCTACAGTACTCTGTGTGCCCCCAAACAGATTTTCAAGCAACAGAAACATTCCCTTCAACATCGAAAACTATCTTGAGAATGTAATTTTTTCCACTGTTCAAAAGCATTTTGTAACCCACATTAGAGCTACAACATGGAATAGTAGGGGGAGCCATGTTACCACTTCAAACTAGCCTGTAGTATGCCGAGCCCAATAGTTTTTAATTCAAGAAACTACGCCTTATCTGGGCTGAGAAACTGAGATTTCCGTAAATACCTGAATACAGAGAATTTGGTGCGCACCGTGACACAAACATGGCCACTATAGACGAACAAAGTGAACTATACAGAAACACATTTGTGGTTTTAACTACTAGTATACAAAAGTAAACATACACAAAAATTGTAAAAAATTAAAATGGTCGAACAACCAACTTAACGAATACTGGACCACTTTAAATGGAATAACACTCAGAGAGCTTTACTGTTTTAATAAACAAAATTATGTATACTTTTAAAGTGGTTCTAGAGAAAATGTTATCTCGATAAAAAAATAAGAACTTTAAAAAATCATTATGGCATAATACCAATACGGTAAATGCAACTACAGCAAAACTGCAATTTATGTAGCATTTTTCCTAGATTCAAGAGATGATTATAATATCGTAACTGTTCCGTTACTACCTGACACTCGATTTTTCTCAATGTTGGATATTGATCAATATCAGACGATATCGATTGACGTCAAAGAACGATATCAATGGATTATGGATTTCACCCTTTTTTTTCTAAGTTAATTGATATAAGAAAACGATGCTGATATATGCCCGTTCGTAAGTCAATAAAGAGATATAGGTTGTAGTTTACCAGATACTCTCCATAAGAAACTTTTAATAGGAAGTACCTCTATTTATCTGTTCATAATGGTTTTACAATGATTCTAAAATAAAATATCTGCAACAATCAGAGTATATCCCTATGAGTGTGTCTGGTACACTATAGCCAAAATATGTGGAAACGTTACCTAACTATTGCACAAAATTAATAAAATTTTGGAGATGTCTAAGCACGAAAAGTGTACTAGAAGTGTGTTTTTAAAGTAAAGAAGATGATTCGAAACTCACTAGAACATTGTTTAACGCAGAAAGCGTAAATTAAAAAAGGAAATAGAAACAAGGGTTCATGAAAAACAAGAAGATAAATAATATAGATCCAACTAGTAGGTAGTGCTAAAGAAAAAAAAATGCATGCTAAAGACAAAATCAAAATAACTAATGGAAAAGTCTAATTTGCTTCGAAGCACCTGTTGCCATTGGGAAAATAGTAATGACGTAAATGATGATGAGTTTGTAAATTTCATGAGAATAAGATTATCAATGAGAAACTGTCAGCGAACAATATGAATTTCAGAAAGTATATCAGAAACTTATTTCATTCTAAAATTGAAGACTGAAACTAAAAGGCAAGGAAGTAGTCACATCACAATGATCATAATGATATTGATGGGAGTTCTGCCGAGAGACAAGTCTATCACCTGTAGAATCCTGAAGATGATGAACTAATGGAAAGTTTGTCGTTGCTTTCCATCGAATGGACATTGTGTACTAAGGAATTCCAAAGTGGATTCCAAATAACTACGTTAAATATGACCGCATACGGAATCGAACTAAAGTATCGCCTTCATTTACACAAACGACACTACTCATACAGCGGGATCACGAAATAAAAAGTTCCCACGCCGGGAATCGGAAGTCAGATAAAAGACAGCTTAAATAATAATGTATCGCTTTCATAAAATATGGGGAAATCAAAAAAAGTATCACAACTACACACCTGCCAGAAAATACATTAATATTAGGGCAAATTTCCGAATCGATAGACCACCAGTTAACAGCTCATGTGCTCAGGAAACATTTAACAACATACACACGTGTGTGTGTGTGCTGATGAGGGGAGAGAGAGAGAGAGAGAGAGAGACAGACAGAGAGAGACAGAGAAACACGGAAACAAAGAAAGAGGGTATGTGGCGTGTGTATGTCCTGGAAATTTGGTAGCAAATAAAATCCAACCTGTTGTGTGGTCGACCGGGAATATATAATGCAATTGTAACGCTACCATTGTTTTATACTTTTTGTTCCCTTTTCGCTTCACGTTTGATTTATTGCAACGCTTGGACATTGATTAGGATTGATCATTTACAATCTCATGTGTTAAACATAGAAAAGCTTGTATTATTTAGCAAATGATCATTACAAAATAAACAACATGAGCAAATAGAACTGTATATTTGCGAGCTCACTGTCTCGTAAATCCCGCTTGTTGTTTTCCAAATACGTATCTAAACCGTATAGAAGCTTCCAGAAGTGAAGTCTGTATACATTGCATTTTTGTGTGCGTTTTCAAATGAAATTGTAAGGTTGCAATAAAACATGTACTCACCATCAAATCTTTTCTACAAAATCAGAAACACTTATATAAACTTGTTTATCAATTTAGTAAGTTGTGGTTGTCTCATATGTAAGTCTCAGTGTCAGCTCGGTGTATATGTGACGTGTTTAGCACGCACATCCTATTTTTCGATTCGACTCATTTGTACCAAAATCTTGTATCGACCTGAATTTGACAAGGAAAGGACCGATATAGCTCTTCTCCAAATGTTTACCCTGTTAGCTATTGAAGTACGCTTACTCAACATCCTATCGAATACGCAACCCAGATGGCAGGTATGAGTTACAAAAGAGGAACGTTTTCAATTCTGGAACACTTCACTAATGAGCGACGTTTGTAAAATTCCGACTTGAATCGACGAGGAATGAACACCAGTTCAGTATGCTTAATGCAAAATGTATCTCAGTTTGTACTACTGACTACATTATATCTTCCATTCGTATCTCGACTTTTATGGTTGATGTTTTTTTCTCAGGCAAACGGTTTAATAAACGAGTACATTTCTTGTAAACCTTCAACGAAGAAATTTTGATCATTCTAGATTTATCGAATGTATAGATTACTCTATATTGTAACATATTCACCGCTGTGAATATTTAGTAAAAAATTTTCATAACTACAAGCACTGGTTCTCGTCAGGAGTAGTTCACAACATAAACATAAAATTACAGCATAAGATATTACGATCTATTTGTGTAACGGACGTTACATTCACAACACATTCTTAGTTAGTTTCGTTTAACTTAAAAACACTTTTCCAAAGATGCTTTGGAAATGTATATAAATCACCCAGTTAATAGATAGAATTATTTTTAGAGGTATTTTTAAACGACAGAATGATTTTGAAATGTAAAATCCATTCAAGCGGGTTTTCAGTTTTAAAAATCTGCCTTATAAGAAATAAGATTTGAAAAACAGTACTTAACCGTGGTCAATTAATAAAAAAAAAATATTGTACTTTCTTGATCAATTTAGAAGAATTGCTCAATCTAAAATCTATATTCTTTATTTTTAATCGGATACTGATAAAAATTTAGTACGCTTACAAGTAATATCTAATGACATATTTTACTCAGATCTTTTAAAGATGAGAAAAGTTTCGAATAATACACTACAATGAATTATTTGGATCACAAAAATACATAAAATCTGTCTCTAAAGTGTATTAGTGTTCGTGTACCATTGACGAATCGTTTGACACCCTGACAAATGTGTCATTTGAGATTATAATCACAATTATATTCTGTTATGTGATTAAATGCTTCTTATGAAATGTAACTCCGTATCAATTACATATAACATTAAACATTTAAACTTTCTCTTCAGGGGGCAGATCTCGACGCTTGTAAGGTCTGACACGTCACGCTAGTGTCTAAGGGGTTCGAATCCTGGATAGCACATCAATGTTTATGTATTTTTGAAATATTTGCAATCCTATCTAGGGCATTCATACTCAATAGTTAACTAAAATGGCTCAAATAAAATAAGTTTATCAAAGTTTTTTTTTTTTTTTTTTTTTGTCTCTGGGGCAGGTTTTAATGCATTTCATTTTCTGTTTGTACGTAATGTAAAATAAATAAATGCATTTAACCAGAAATTATATATAGCGTTTTAAGAATTCGCGATCCAAATGTAATTCTATGGTGAACTGAGATAACGAAAAGTATTTCTGTAAAAATAATTCCCTTCTAACAGAAAATACTTGCATTGTGAACTACTAATGAACATTGGGATCAAAAGGAAGCATATGTGAAAAGCATAAGGCAGGTATTTCTATATTATTGAACTCGATGTTCTTACTTACTTTTCGCATTGTTGGAGAGCGCGGCAGAGCTGGAAACATTTGTCGTTTGTCTCTAAACATAGCAATAAAATGTACACTTCTTTTGAATTTATGCTCACTTACCAATGCTTGTTTTCAACCTGTAAAAATGGAGCCGTATATACTTAATTCAACTTTATCTTACTAGCTAAAGAGAGAAATGTCTACCTTTGGCAATTGACAAAGTACAAGTTAAGGTTTTACTGTTTATTGAATTATAGGTATATTCTTAAGAAACGATCTCTCCTCTTTTAAATTGAACTTGGAGTGACTTTGAGCATTTTATATGAATTAGCCTTATTGCACGTATCTCTGAAATCTGCACTGTGAAGTCTATGGTTAGAACCATTTTATCTTCTAGCACCAGAAGAAGGTCGGTATGAACACTTAAACTTGAGTCTCTATCTCTTTCATCTTCTGTTCTGGTGCAAAGGCAGTTGTTGTCACTTAATGGTCTTCTTCTTGTCACTTTTCGATGAATCGTATAAAAACTAAATTTTGTATTCTTAGCTAAGACCATTTGACACAAACTAATTGTTCAAGTTCTATTCTTGATAACAAAGATACGCTTCTTGACAAAACTTTGTAAAGTACACTTAAAAATGTCTGTTGTATTTAAAAAGGTTTTGCTGTTAATTTCAAACTATTGGTTCTAAGATGGCGGACTTTAAAGTTAAAGAGCAACATCTCCGTATTTGCATACAGTTTTTGTTTCAGCAAGGAAGAAATGCTACCAATGCTACCAAAAGCATTTGCTCAATATATGGAGACGTACTGAAGGCTAACAGAAAAATGTCAGCCACGGTTTATTAGATTTCAGACAAAATGTTTGATCTGGAAGACCTCAGACTCTAGACGTCGATGCTCTAAAGTGCCTCGTTGAATCAGATTCAAAGCAAACCATACAATTAGCAGAGACAATTAGTTCATCATGCTCAACTGTCCAAGAGTACTTGCAGAAGGTTAGCAAGGTTTAAAAGTCTGTATGGGTTCCGCATGAACAGTAGGAAAACAATAAAGCACAGAGGAGCAATTTGCAATTCATTGTTGACCAGACAACAAAATGCCTACTTGTTAGCACGTGTAAATAGTGACGAAAAATGGGTGCTTGTAGAAGAATATTAAACGAAAGCAACAGTGGCTTTCTCCACATCAACGTCCAATTCCTATACGTAAAGATGGACTTCATCCACAAAAGGTTCTGCTATGAGTTTGATGGGATATTCATGGAATTATTCATTATGAGCTCATGGAACAGGGTTAGACTATCACAGTAGCCATGTACAGTGTTGGATTTGTTATAGATTACGAAAGGGGGATACTAAACTAGTGGTTGCTGATAAGTTTCAACATACTACCTGTTTGGGTGGTAATACAAGGATTTTATCCCTGATTGGGATGATATTAGGAATCAACAACCGGGAATAAAATTCTCACGCACCGGGGAAAATCAACGCCCCCCGGTCAAATCGAACACTGGTCATGTACTGTAAATAATTACAGCGAGTACACTAAGCATTGTTACGCAAAGTCCTGCCCTTGTTAATCGGAAAGGACCAATCTTGCAGCACGATAATGCAAAACCACATTTGAAAGACTGATCCAGGAAAAAATTAGGCAGTTACGATGGGAAGTTTTCTATATCCGCCACATATTTCCCCTATCTAGTGTCACTTATTAAGGTTCTTGCAACACAACGTAAGACAAAAAACTTTCAGTTTACAAGATTATGTCCAAAGGGGTTAGTTTCATTTCTTGCCTCCAAAAACAATATTCTAAACCTCATAGATTGTTGGAAAAAGGTTATAATTAACAATGGTATCAATGAATAATGTTCATGTTTTCTTAAAACTACAATTTATCATCAAAATGACTTACAAATAATTGATTACTTTCCGGTCCCCCTTAAACTACTTACATACAGGCTCTGTCCTGAAAGTTTTTTCAAACGTTGTACATATGTCAGTACTACCAAAAATTCCGTTTAGTTGACAATAAAAATGCGTAGCAGATGCCTAACATATGAACTGATCTTCCGAAATTGCCAGTAGAACACAAGTGAATCTTCACGTTTTGGTTCAGTAAACGAATACACCCTTCACTCTTGTCGTGAATATTCAATCTAATAAATCTGGTTTTAAGCCAACCCTCAACTCTGTCCCTCTCTCTCTTTGCCGCAGGTGACAAACTCGCTTGTTTTCGCACTATTTCGACTCTGTAAATTTCCGGAGGCAACTATGACTCATGCTTATGTACAACAGAGTGATTATTTAATTCGTGCTTATGTATATCTCCATCATTACATATAAGTCTGTACCGAAGCTCAAAATGACCTCCCTATCTGATATTGGTGGCAATTTAACTGCTTGGGTTGTGTACTTCAAATGGTTGTATTTGGATACATTTATGAAAATTGATGGAGAGATACTATCCCTGCGTATGTGAACAAAATGTTTACATTTCTATGATACATCAACAGGAAAATGTGTGGACATATGAAATCGTAAATAAACAATTCTGCTAGGGTCAGAATTGAAAATCTTAAGCAACTCATAGAGTGTGATTATTTGTGGTCCGCTCAAAAACAACGCCTAAGATGAACGGCAGTGGTTGCTATGAGTATTTACAGAACACAATAACGTTAAATAAACAATTCAGAAATTAACTCTGTAACACTTCTAACGTTACAGAAATTTCTACAAAGGTAATATTTGTCATGTTTCTGCAAGATATTCTGTAATATTTCTTGCTTTTGAAATATCCAAGATAATCACACATTTCATTTCCAATACGACGAAAGAAAATATATCCAGAAGAAACCGAAACCAGAAACTCTTAAAATTAAAAATCCTATTTTTTTTTTTTTTTTTTTTCTTTTGGATAGACATGCAGCTAGCCCAACACATGTATGGGCGGGTTCCCTCGACGAGCAATTTTATGTGGACAAGGATGGAGAATTTAGAGGTCCAGGCCTTAGTTAAGGTATTAGGTAATATCCCATCATTCACCTGAAGAAACTGATAAACTTTTCAGGGTTTCAGTGATTAATAGAAGTAGGCTTTCCGAAAAGAACGATTATATATGAAATAAAAGTTCTGAGAAAAATGTTACAATTACTACTTTTATTGAGAAAATGTTTAGGTGTCTCTGGAAGTTTTTCGTTAAGAGAAATGTTTTGTTGTGGTCTGGCCTTGATGTCCACAAGTAATAAAAGAGCGTTTAAAGGCAAGTTATATGTTAATATAGCTCACACTCATCTGCAAAGGACAAAGTGAAACACAATGGAGAAAATGAGTGAAAAACTACAGGTGACATCTGACTTACCGCAAGATCTTCAACTTAACTTCGACGCTCTTCAACTGTCACTAAATGGCGCATGGGCTTATTTTCTCACAACTAAACAAACAGTAATGACAACTACTCTGAGTATAGTCGTACAGACGTAGCAAAAAACATTATCGGGCATGTATTGTGTAAAATCCTGTTAGGTCCTGACTGACACGAGTACTGCAGGTGCTACTTAATGACGTCATGATGCATTTTTCACAAACATGCCAGTACGCAGTCGTCATCATTCCTTCCTGTAGCGCAACCCAGACTCGTAAAGAGGGCTGCTCCTTACGTACTGACCGAGCATCTGTCGTGGTTGTAGTTTACCTCCTGTCTGGCAGGACGAAACACCTTGCAAACCAGGGTGATATGTACATCGTGTACGCGAGTATCCTGCAGCATGAAAAGCAGGGTAAAAAATCCTGCTTGTCATGAAGCGTTAGCAATAGGCCCACCTAAGACAAGAAAAATTTTTGAAATATTAAGAGGGGTTGAAAGCGGTTGCCTCTATCAATAGATGACAGCACATCTATCTTACCAATGTATTTTTAAATGTAAAATTAAAATTGCTTTCACAAATTGCAACCTAGGTTGTTCAAACTTTCAGACAAGGAAGTTCATAGCCTTAAGAAAAAGAATTAAGCGAAGACTGAAACAATTCCACGATTGTAACAATGTAAAAAGACGAATTTTATAACATCTGCACGATGGAATTTTTAAAGGGTTATGAACTGTAAGCTTGAACACTCTAGGTTAAAAGTAGTAAGAGCAATTGAGATTTTACATAAATAGAAAAATTAGAAGGATAAAAAAGGGCCACCTTGAGCTCTCAAAAATATTTCCTTTCTTGGGTGTACGTATTTCCCACGGTTCACGACGAGCAGAATTTTCTACCCTGCTGCATGATGCACGCTACTGTACGCACAACTGTTTTTACCGTACAAATTAAACGTCGCCCCAATTTTTATATTTTTCACGCTAACTGCACAAAATTATTTTCACAGAGCAATCCAGTCGCTAAATGCAATATTTTGGTGAATTACTCAGCTGATTCCAACATTCGTCAGTCGCCCAAAACACCACAATGTTCAGAACGAAACATATGAAGTGTACACAGAAGCGGCGTGCAGTCCTGCCAGACTGTGTCTCCCGCTGTATTTGCATGAATATTCTGTATCCACTGTTAACACACGCACGTTCCCACTTTATGGAATGTTGATACCAGCACTGTCTTGCAAATCATATTTTACCATCATTATAGTGTTACTGCAGACGGCTTCTGCTATTAGGCAGGAAATTGCCGTCTGTAATGTATATGCTTACTTATTTTTCTTTTATTCCTAGCAGGAGGTTGGCTGTGTATATCCTGCTTGGCTGTGATCCTGTATGTCATTACTTTATTCGTTCTACCAGTCGGTAGGATGTTACGAACGTCTAAAAATTATGACAAAGGAACAACATGAATACGTAGGGAACATACAAAATTACATTTTCTACTTTGTCATTACTTGTAATGCAGCCACCACTAACCACCAACTTCACTGAACCTTTGTTTCTTACGTATTACGTGTGTTCCATACGTATTTACGTAAGCGACCTACGTAATACTTC
This sequence comes from Lepisma saccharinum, assembly GCA_022664845.1. Taxonomy (NCBI): domain Eukaryota; kingdom Metazoa; phylum Arthropoda; class Insecta; order Zygentoma; family Lepismatidae; genus Lepisma; species Lepisma saccharinum. The sequence continues at coordinate 14,275 of JAGDQP010013939.1, forward strand.
AAGTGTTACATTTACATTACTAGCAAAGTATTCATTTCTCTCAGTGTAGAAGCCCGTGTGCAAATTAGCAAAAATTAAAGAGCGTCTAAGTTAATTTGCAGACCTTGCGGTAAGTCAAATGCTATCCGCGGTTCTTCATATAGGATGTGTTTAAAAGCGCAAGTCTGAACTTCGAGTTTGCACACCGAAATACGCGCTTGTTCCAGTACGTACTACGTTAAACGGTCTTTTGATGCATGTTTAACCGCAGCGCCAATCGCGAATAAATAAGAAAATATTTGGCCTTCATGTTCAGTGCAGGTCTATATATATATATATCTTACAAACAACACTGATATTTATAAAATGTCCTTTAAATGTTTATTAAAGAAAAATGCCATAATAAGGACAAAATTATGATAAAAATTTGTGTTTCCATTTCGAAACTCATATTACTAATCCACGTTGTGTTAATTTGTGCATTTTCATTCCTCACAAGATGTTAGATTAGAGTTGAAAGTTTTTGAAGTCACATTGTGCCAAAATAAAGTGACGCTTTATATCAAGTAATACCTGCCTTGTAATAGTCGAAGCTATGCGTACAGAATATACAGGCTCACCATTACGCTCATCGCATACCGTGTACATTATATATGAAAGCAAACATTAGTTACTAAACAGTAAGTCATTTTCTGTAATTGTTCTGGAAATGATAAATATCAACAATTGCGTTCTAATATTATGTACAAGTGGTGCAAAGAACGTAGTGACTTTCTTTTGTATGATTGCCGTATGAGAACTTCCAATTGTACATAAAAGTGTACCTCAATCATTTTCGGGACCTGGTAAAACAAATACAGTCTTTATTTACTAAATTCTAATACATTTGCATATGCCCTTGCATACTAAGTCAGTTTTATGCACAACGGGTTAGTTGTCTACACTTTTAACCGCTTACGCCATTGCATTGGGACGAATGATGAATTTATTTTCTCGAAGGGATAAGGGAATCATCTTGTTGTAATAATTTTCCACAAACGTTCCTTGTTTGGGAGCGAATGAAATAGCCTTGAAATAACAACTGTTACGGGGATGAAAGCGAAAGAATATCAGCTTCCAGAAATAGTTTAACCGATTAGATATTTTTGTCCATTTATACTTTTTGTCCTTGCATCATATTCTAACATGGGATTACAATTTACCAATCTTTCATGGTAACTAAAATAGGCAATTTGTTCACGGAATCTAGCTTAATTAAATCTTGATATGGGTAATTGTTCATGTTAGCTACTTGTTATATTTGCATTGAATATGCTTCAAATGTTGTTACTTTCCTCATTTTGGATGTGTAAATTGCAGAATGTGATGGAAAACCAACGGATGATGTGCGTACAACAACACAATGCGTAACCACTTAACTTTACATCACATTCTGAACTCTACGTATCCGAAATCAGGAAAGAAACAACTTTTTGTACATTCAAAACTATATAATGGAAGTAGCTGATGTAGAGAATTAGTGTGATATGTTGCGTTAAGTTACTGATAATTTGTGAACTACTTGCAGTAGTTGTAATCATAATATTTCAACAACCTAGATATTGAGTCTCACCACTATGTATGTCTACTAACTAATTCATTATTTCGCATCATACCCTCACTCAGATGGTAATATCTCCTTATACTAATTCATTTTGCTTTTATAATATACTATTTATTCTGCACTAACTTCGTATTCCAGAATAATCTACAATTACAATCACCAACTTAAAGCTTGAATTAGACTTGGGATAAATCTACCTCCAAGTTCTTACATTCAAATGAAATATACACTATAAGGGCATAAAATAACTTATTAGCTTCTGATACATTACTTACTGGTGGTAACACCTTAAAGCAAGGACCTTTAGTCTTTGCTTTGTGGTAACACCTTCCGGTATTGAGCAGCAGCTCCCAACACAATTCGTACACGGCAATGTAAATTTTACGAACAAAACACTGACATTAACTTTCATTAATTACTTGTTTTCCTTCAAATGTTGTAATTCTAGCTCAGTACAGATCACTCAAGTTGCACGGTATGCCATCATAAGTGCACAAGACCTACCACGCACAAGATAGCTTCTTCGCGCACTACGAACTACCTACTCGTGCACTTGCGAACTTGGAACTTCTGAAACAAGCCTGTGACGTCACTTCCTGGGAAGTACTTACTCGAAGTGCGCACTATGTACCTTTTGGACACCGGATAAGTTTCTCCATTGTGTTTCACTTTGCCCCGTGCAGATAAGTCTGAACTATTATTAGTCTGTGTGAGTCAGAATGTTGTTCTGTGCGTTTGGTCTTGGTGGTGTTTCCATGTTGTTTTTTTTCTTTAGTTTGTTTTGGTTGTCTTTCGGCGATGGGAGAATGGCAGTTTTGGGATCTGGGAATTCCTCTACCTTAGTCATGACGTCAGTGGGTGGGAAATAGTAGGAGGTAGTAGGAAAGGATAGAGACAGAACAGACAGTGTTGTACTAGATGGCAGGCGTTGGAGTTGACCTGAGTTGGAAAGAGAGGTGACTTGGGTTTGGTGTTATCTGCCTTATTGCTTACCTTCCTCGAATCGAAAAATCTGGCATAAACTGTGTAATCTTTGTAATTGGCCAGATGTTCTCTGTTACAATTGTTGCATCGTGAGTTTTCATCTTTACTCTTCTTGTATTCAGATGTGAGATTTGAAGCAGCACATTTGACTCATCTTGGCTTATAGTGACAATTTGCACTGCTGTGGTCGAAATATTGCCACACACACCGCAATATTGACACACTGTGCAATCGGATATTTTTTGCACATATTCCTCTATCTTGACTCAAATACATGTCTATGTGTTGCAGACTGTCTAGTCACTTTTCGGTTCCTAAGTACAAGACACTAGCGAGATAAAGGGGAACATTCACTTTACTTTCATTGTTATTTTCTCCAATTTTCGAGACAGTAACAAAGGGACAATCGAGCTCAGACTGTAAGTTTATATATTTGCCTCTTATCATCTGCAAGTTATAGGTAGTCAAGTCTGTAGTAGAAGGAACGGGAATGATATCTTCTTGCTTCACGGTATTATACCAACATTCATATTTTGTGACTGAGAAGTTGTCAGAATGACTTGCCTCAGAATTAAGCGCTTGTTCTGCCAATTACAAGACCACAGCTGAGAATGTTTGTCACTTACCACAAATCGAATGTTATGAGATACATCAATAAAAGTATAAATTCAGCACTATTTTACTGAAAATCACACATGATGAATAGTATTTTGGATTGTCTTTGCCTGTCCCAGTGACGGTGGTTGTCAATTTTTCTCTGTTAATTTCAGAATCTGTTACCACAATTTTCAACAATGCTCTGCTGAACGAACATTCCCTGACTATTGGAAACAAGCCAATATTGTACAAAAGAAGGACACTTCTTTAGTTACCTCTTACAGGCCAATTTCTCTTCTTCCTGTTTTGTCGGTAATCTGTAAGAAGATAACATCAAAACGTATTCTAGCACATGTTCTGCCATCTCTCCCCCATCAACATTAGTTTATTCCAGGGGCCTCGTGTGAAACAAACCTTGCAGTTCCCCAGGCTACTGCTATTTGAGCTTTAAAATGCAAAAATGAACTTGATGTCATTTACTTAGATTTTTCCAAAGCATTTGATTCAGTCAATCACAACCTCCTTATTCTCAAAATAACGAAAAGATTCAATGCACTTTTCAAGCTCTACTTCCCTTGTACTTACGCAATAGAGCACAGACAGTTATCATATCTGGATCTAACTCAAGCTGGCTTCCGGTTCTTTCTGGTGTTCCTCAGGCCATCTCTGTAGATCCTCTATGCTTTACTCTGTATATGGATGACATTTGTGACAGATTCATTGATAACTGCAACATTCTTCCTTATGAGGACGACAGCAAAAATTTTCACATATCATCTTCCATAGACCTAACTACTCTGCAAATTAACTTATCACGCCTTGAAAACTGGTGTACTGATTCGCAACTCAAAATCTGCAGTTATTAGGTTTGCTTTAAAAACAAATACCATCATGTCATTTACAATCAGATCAAGTATACAACCAGATCACACCCTGGCTTCAACATTTTCAAGATCTTGGCGTTCTGTTTGACAGTAAATTAACGTATCTTCACATTGACTACATCATTCCCAAGCAATGAAAACCCTATGTCTTATACATAGGTTCCCTGATATCACTAACATGCTTGCACTTAGAACATATTTTCTAAGCTGTGTTTTGCCGATTACTGATTATGCCTCTCCTATCTGGTCCATGGCAAGTGACAGTGATATCTTAATTAAGGTTGCATAAAATCATGAATTTCTTCGCACGTATAATCAATAATAGATTCTTCCTTAGTAGGCTTTCCTTATCTCACCTCTCCAAAACTGATATTCTTTGCAACCTTCTTCAACTTCTCTACAAGCCGTAAACTTTCCGATCTTAGATTTCTTTATGACAATAAATGGTAGGGTCCGTACAAATAATCTTCTCTCATTGTTTCCATTACGTATTTCGAGAGCTAATAGCAGGTATAATCAATATTTTTACATCAGAACTCCAAGGTTATCTTTAGAAAAAGAATCATTCTCAGTCAGACTTCCCGCACTTTATCACTTACTGACCAATCCTCCTGACTTTTACCTTCCCAAAACTACCTTTATGAAACTTTGTGAAAGGAAGTTGTCTTAATATTACATCTATTGTAGTTTATTGTATCTACTGTATATGTACCTGTTCAATGACTGTTTATTTCTGTTTTTATTATTTGTTATTTCTTCTTTGTTTTTGCTATTTTTCTGTTACTTCCTCGTGTAAAATGGCTACCACATGCTGTATCTAGGATATGTACTTTAAATAAATATATAAATCTTTGTCTCTTTATCGTAGAAAATTGTTATGAGATACAAAGTTCTGAGAACGAAATGTGAATCCCATTTGCGTTTCCTTTTTAATGAAGAGAGTAATGAACTTTCTTTCTCTCTATTTCCCGTTCTCTCTTGTAGTAATTAACAGTCATTAATGTTAATTGTCTTTTAAGCAAGGCAATTACTGTTTCATCTCCACCAGAGAAGTGAAAGAAAAAGAAGATTCTATTAGAGATCGCTATTTCTGGGGAAAACAGTGTACGAAAGACAAGAAGTGTTAGTTCTAAGATTCACTTATAATGCGTTCCTGTTCGGAACATGTTCCATCAGAAAGTACCATTATCAAAACACTAATCATATGATTCTCCAAAACGTAATAATTGATTGATACACGTTAATTCTCACCATGATCAATGATACCTTTAAAATATAATCTAGAACCGACTAATCGTTGCAGATTGAAACATTCCTTACATCAACACCTTACTGAGGTTTCCCGTCTTTTCCCAAGGACACCAGTAACAGTAACACCACACAAAGTTGTGATATTATCTGAAATTGGCAGGGGCTTGTCCCTTTCCAAGAAAATAAAGTGGACTGCAGTCAAGCATGTCGCGAAGTTGACAAAAGTAAAAGAATTTAAATAAATTTTGTTTTATAAAATTTTATATTTTACCTCCTTAATGTTATTTCATCTATATATAAAGCTTAAAAACAAATTATTATTATTACCGAATTTATTTACAGCCTTGAGGCAAATTTGGCTTAGGCCGTCATAGGGTAGAGGAGAGGATGTTAGAAGGAAGTCCAGTAGGTCCTGGTCTGAAGATACAGTTCCGACATTTGCTTGCTTTGACTAAAGAAAAGCGCTTAGTAAACCTAAGTCACGATAGTCGACTGAGGGAATTCCGATTATTAAGGCAACCTCTGCCTTAATAATGCTTGGGAAACCATTCCTTCAAAGTGCTTTGTAGGGTAGAGTTCAAATTTTCCGAACACAGAACTTTAATATTACGCGTTCAGTAATATCAATTGGTTCTTGTCCTTTGTGTTTTTTTATTATTTCTGTGCAATATGTTCTGATGTTTTGTACTGCAAACTTTTATTTTTGGTTGAATTTGAGAACATAGTTCGGCAAGCTATGAAAATTTAAATCATGCAGTTATATGCATATGCTTGATTCTCGAATACGTATTGTAACCATAAAAGACGCAACTTATAGAAAGCGTCGACCCATTTGTTGATCGAAAGGTTTATCACGGGTACATCAGGGAACTCCATACTACGGGAAAAGGAGGCATTTTTATACATATAACGTAAATAAAGCATTAAATTAACTGTAATAGTTTTATTTCAAAGTCTAAGAAAAGGACAGCTCTAAACAATGGATGTTTTTTACGCGTTACATCACATCGACACACACAATAAAAACTATAAGAAGGAAACTCATGTAGCTTGTATCCATGGTCAAGATAAATTAGTCCACTCCACCCAGAACAAGCCTGATGCCATTCTCGCTGCAAGATTCTTTTCAGCCTAGTCATGAGTTATTCGATGGTGTTCATGACTGGAAAGTGAAGAGAGCAGAGTGAAATTTCAAATTAGATCAAAATTGGTGAGTTAGGAAAGTTAAAACCTCCGAAATTAATAAGCCAGTGAAAAGAGTAAGGGGCCTCCGGGACCTGATCTGAATAAGATTCAAAACATCATTTTAAAATATCTCCGTAAAACAGCGCTTAAATATTAATAAACATGTTTAATAATATGATCAGATTCAGATATTTTCGGGAAGCCTATAAACATGCTAAAAAATATCACAGTCAGTAAATAAAAATCTGCTGTAAAGCGTATTGTTGAAGTTTCTTCAAATGCACGAATCTACCCTTTTAAAACATTGTTGAATTATTTCTATTTGCATTCCATAGCTTTGTTATTTGAGTGTTTTGAATGCTGTTCTACGTGTTCCTCAGTATTTGAGTGTTCTATTTGATCATAAATAAATATTATTATTGTTCCTCTGGAGGAAAATATTTATAGAACTCATCACTATTGTTTTAACGTATATAAATTTCATAACTAAGAACAAGGCATTTGGTAGATTTAAATACAGCAATCTCCAGTAATATATTACATAAACATAAAACAAGATATCCAAGCCAGAAACAAAAACTGAGATAACGTAGTTTTGGGAAAGAAAAGTCTGGATGAAAACGAAACGAAGAGAGAACCTAGCGATAGTTCATCTCGGAATCAGCAGGCGGTGCACATAATTCGTAGCTTGTTAACAGCACAGAATAGACCTTTTTGTTATGCATGCTCCAAGTTGTAACAGTGTTTTGTTTTCATTATTCTGTAGCCGCGTTTTCAATCTACCAAAGGGTTTTAAAGAGGAGAGATGCATTGTATCGGGAAATTGCTTCCACTTTTTTCCCCACTTCTTTTTATTTGTAAAATAGGATTTTTAAGGATCAGGTTTTCATCAGGGATGAAAGTATAGTCGTTGAAATTTTAATATTTAATTTGAATGGAAATCTTCAATCGTTTGTACGCTAGTATTTGCGTCGGAAATCAGCTGGAAACAAACTGTTTGGTACAATGTTTGATATTTTTTGCTGAAATGGGAAATATTTATGTTTAATTTTAAATGTATGTGAAAAGTACAACACGTGCAATCACGGTGCGAAATCGTGGGGGGATTCCTCCAGCAAAAAATTATTCCCCCCCCTGGGGTAGGGGTTAAGATAATATAAAATGTTGACCTAAAAATGAAAAAAAAAAATAATCATGTGAAAAAAAAATCAAATTTTGGAGCTGGAAGTGTCTAAAGTTAGAGTGACATCGACAGAAGAGACGAATGTCCCCTAATAATAATGCAAGACGTATCAGATTAGCAATTCACAATCGAAATTGTATCTAATACATCTATTTGAACAAAGTTTATGGTTGAGGAAGCGTGTATAGAAATAAATCCTTTCCTACGTATGAATGATATTTTTAAGAAAGAAATATGGTTTAATAGGTCAATATAGAAATGTTCTCAAAGGATCAATCATAAACTTTGCTAACTTGAAAAGAACTACTTCTTGTTTTAAGGTCCCTACATGCAAGTACATTTTTAACTTTTCTTTCTTTCTCTCCCTCTCTCTCTCTCTCTCTCTCAACTCTAAATTGTGTGAGAGAGCGTGGAAAAATAAACAAAGGAAGTATTCAATTAAAGGTAAGAGATGTAAAAATATAGAAGAATTATCCGTAAGTGGACATATTTAAACCATTCAAAATGGTGGTTTAAAATGTAAAGTAAGCGTACTTTTCGTTACAGCGTGTGGGCTGACTGAAAGACGATTTTTCTGAAGCAGCAAGTCTCTTCACCAAAAGATATATGAGGATGTGTCGGGCAGAGCTGCTTCTCACGTCCCGGTAATTCGCCTGGTGAAGGAAACCCATGTAAAACTCCAGTTACGACGGTTTGCGCAAATAAGGCTCGAATTCGCACCTTATTGGCATTGCTGGTCAGAAGTCAGATGTCTTTGCCACTACAGATGGATAGAAGAAAAAAAAACATTTTACAGGGTGTTTTAAAAGTGCATTACGAAATTTAAAGATTGAAGGGCCGCGGTGGCTCAATGGTAGACCCCTCACCACTCCTGGGGCGTTGGCTCAATCCCTGCTCATGCCATGTGGTCTTTGTGATAGACAAACACGGTGTGTGGGGGGGAGGCGATTCTCGGGGATCTCCCATTTCCTCCCACTTTCTTCATTCCACCAATTCATTAATCATCGTCCATCTGGGCTGAGCCAAAGTTGCCTAAAGGCCCTCAAAATCATACTCAAATTCAAGAATTCAAAATTAAAGATTGAAATACCTATAATACAAGGATAAAAACAGATTATGTCCATCTTTCTCATAGTTTCAGAGACGCTCCAAGTTAGCTTGCTAGACATGAGTTCTAGCAAACGACAATCAAAACTGTACAACTGAGCAAAACCTATGATTGAAGAGTGGAGCTGTAAAGAGCTGCATATGCTCATTCTCCTCTCATTGTCCTTTCTATCATAATGAAATACTTTTGTGGCTACGAATCCCTTGTATGGTGCAGAGCTGAAACCGGGTCACTTTTGGTCGTATTTTTCGTGCTCTGGGGATATCTCCGGTTCTGGTCAGCCCTGAAAGAAATACTGTTCGAACGCAAGGAAAAAATTAAAAACTCCTCTTTGTCCTCCGGGTTACCGGGTCTAAATCGGGTAACCGGATCAGACAGGGACCGAGGCCTAGACCCGGTCCGAAACTTCGCCGGATTGACCCGGTGACCTATTTCAGCTCTGCTATGGCGCACTGCACAAGCATAATAATTGTCCAACCTACAATCTTTATGAGCATAACTGTTATTGTCATTTGTTAAGCAGATATGGCTTACCGTACGTCATTATGTCGACATATTACATTTCTGAGAATTGTGTCGATATACTGGAAACCCATAGAATCATTTTGGACACCTATAGACCCGAAACTGCACACTTTTTGAAAAAAGACTGACTTAACCAATCTTAATGTTTCTATAATTGCATTCAGTAATTCCTGAAATATTTCCACATTCTTCGTTTGTAAATAGTAGTGAAAGAATATGATTAAAGAGGCCACTGTAACTACGGGAAAAAATGTCAAAGTAATGTCTACATTTTTAAAAAAGATGGAGAGGATTTATTGCTTTAATCACTCTCTTTTACCTCCTACAGCGTACACATTAAGCTGTTAAGAACCGTTGTCCGACTTCTTCCTATGAGAGTGTTCCCAGTTTCCTGAGCTCAAGCCATTCTTTGGAGACCTCCCTTTACGAGCAAAACAATCCGAAACTCGTTATCCTAATCCGGATACAAGAAACGGAAGTTGTTGCTTCGCCTCCAAAGTCTCATAATTGAATTCAACTACTTCCTGCCTGCCTGCCTGGCTGTATCTCATCTCAACGTCCACTCGTTTCTTCATTTAACAAAAATACTTCTCATTCCCTTCTGCATACCTACTCCCATCTAGTGGAAACTTTAACAAGGAACCCTTTCTCACGTTTTACCAACACATCGTTGTTACAAGCGAATGAGTGTTCATACGTATCGTTTTTAGCGTTTTCTCCCAGCTCTGTCTGTTTTCCAACATTTCCCATCTCCACCCACGCTCATTTTTTATTTATTTTTTAAGGAACGGTGCCTACCAATGTAAATAATGGTTATGCCATTAGGTGAATGTGCGTGTTTCTGACCGGAACTCTTTCTATACACTGTGTGCTCGTCTTCAGGGTGTAGGGTGGTTATAGGGAGTGAATATATGTGCAAATAAAAAGCATGAACGAAATGCGATAGTAAAAGCTAAATATGGCAAATTTCTTTCTGCAGGGATAGGAATATTTGCATTATCTATTGACCGGTCGATCCCAATTATGTAAACCGCAGTTGCTGAAAATAATGCACAAATATTGAAGCTCCGATTGGGATTTCAATACGACTTGTGAAAGACTACTGGACCCAGTGTACTGTGAGGAAACAGCTTCTAGCACTGTTTCTAAAAGAATCGTTTTCACAGCAGACAGAACAAGTGGAATCGTTGTAGTTAACATAAGAAATTGAAACTGTACTGTGTCGAGAAAAAGAAATTAGTGTTGCCAACAGTAGATATACAAATAAACCTACAACTATACTTTGTTCATTCTAGCTTTTCAGCAAAATTTAGTACAACGCTTATTCTTATGTTTTATTTATTTATTTTGGAATTCTAAGTATAGTAGAAGTGAGCGTAACATACAAATGTGCAGAAAACTTTAAGATAATATGAACAGTTGGGAACTAGTTTACGCCAAGAAAGAAAATTAAACGAATTAATGTTTTGTCCAAATTTAGCGCCACTGAAGTGCAAATTTTACACTATCATGATACAGCATGCTATGGCATGTTAGATTGGATTTATGAAGTTTTATTAAGATATTGGCATTGATGGTAATTTTATAAATTATAATGAATTTGAAATGTGTTAAAGATTTTACTATTGTTAGACAATTTTAATTTAATTTTGGAAAGTTACTTTTATGAGCATTGTCTATTGTTGTACAAGCAAACATTTTTATATTCATAGAATGTAATAAGTGTGAAGTATTCCAACTGAATTGTTGATGTGCTGATTATTAAGTTCGTGTTACTAAAATAGAAGATATGAAGAATGGATTTTGTTTTTGCATGGATTGATTTTAAAGTAATGTTAATTAAATGGATTTATTTATATTGTTAACTGGCCAAAGGAATAATATTGGTTTCTGTTAGAAATGGAATAAATTATAAATAAGAATGTTAGGCAAAAGATTATATTCCAAATGTATTAAAGAGCCATGTAGAGATCGTTGGAGAGCTTAAAATTTGATTGATAAATCGAATGTTTAATTCTGCCTTTTAGGCATAAATCAAATCTTTTATTTCTTACCGCATTTACAGTTACGTTGGCTGAGACGCAGTGTCGCAAGACCCTTTTTGTCTCTGTCTCATGTACGACTCGTCCTAGATTAGGAATTATACGCGAAACGTAGAAGTCTCCACTGCTTTTAGAATTGGAGTTTTAGGTATAAAGCAGAGTTGGAGCAGTTCAAATCCTTTTTCCTACGGGATCAGAAAATCCGTCTCTGAAGGTATTCTTCTATGACTCGAAGGTGTTCAACGCTAGAATCCACATTTTGAAGATTGAGAATACTCTGAGAATATATGAAGACGAATTGAGCTAGATGATTACTATTAATTACTATTATATTTCTACAACGATAACGATAAAGAATACACACACATGCATGACGTCAAGCAAACTCACAGGAGACGACGATATGGACAGTAGTAGAAGGCGGCAGAAGCAAGGACGTTGCACGGAGATGAAAGAAGATGAAGATAGAAGGATAACAGAGATGGACAGCGCGGAGGAAAAAAGTAGTGATTATGATATGGAGGAGGAAAGTAGTGATTATGATACAGAGGAGAGCAGTGATAATGAATCATGGTTATAAAGGAACGCTGAAATGATGAATAATGGAGCAGATGATATCGCAATATGTGAAAAGTTTTAGACAAGAATGGAAGATTAAACGAAAGAAAGATAACGAAAAAAGACAAAGAAGGAACGGATAAAGAAGAGAGACGAAAGGAGTTGTTAGAATTACAAAGCTTTATCTTAGGAGATAGTAAGAATGAAAATGAAAATAGTGGCTTAATGAAAGATTTGTCGACGAAACAGATGACAAAAGATGTAGATAAAGAGGTAGTATCAGCAAATGAAGATGAGTACAAGCAACAAAGAAGTGTAGAGGAAGGTAATACAGTAGTAGAACGATATTTTCCATATCAAAGCTTTGCTTTGATAAACTCAAGATAAAATAAAATAATAGCTGATCAAAGCAAATACGTTTCATTTAAGATCTAGATCCTAGGTCTGATGAAGCCAAATTGTTAGTTAGTTGGCGAAACCGTTACACGTTTTTTTTAGTTTTTAAATAAAACGTATTTCCTTTGCTCAGCTATTATTTTATTTTATCTACAGTAGTAGAAGTTGTTGACAAGAGGGAAAGAGTTGGTAAACAAGATGAAGTTAATGTTTGTAAAGTTCAAAAAGGTAATCAGAATTTGGAAAGTTTTGATAAGATGGATATGAAATTATAGTCGAATCAGATACATTATGTCAATCAGAAGGATGAAGGAAGTAGCAACAAGGAGGAAGCAGTTTTGGGATTGAACAGGAAATTCAAGGAAGTAAAAGTGATCAAAGGAAGAGAAAACTATCCAATGTAAATATACAAAAGGAGAAAAGGAACAGTGCATGGTGAGTTGTAAAATAAAAGGTATGATGGAAGAAAGTGTCAGTGTTTATGATACAGAACAAGTTAATGTGGCTAAAAAGAAAAAGGTAGCAGAGGGAGAAAATGAAAACCTAGTGGAAGATAAGGAAAGAGGAAAGAAAGGACAAATGGAAACTTGGTGAAATTACAGAAGGTCCTAATATAAAAGTGATGGATACGGCTCAGAGAGGAGAAACGGTGAACATAGAAAAAAAATGGCAACTAAAGATGAGCATCATTGGTTGAAATTGAAATGGATAGAGGAAGAAGAAAGAGGGAAAAGACAGGATAGTTTTAAGTAGTGCCAGACTTGGTAGCTTCTTGTAAGGTCAGAAGTGCAAATAGTGTAAGTGAAGAAATCAGTAGATCGAGCTTGAACAATTGAACAAATGTAATGAGCAAGACATCGAGAGTAAGAAAGTTACTAAAAAAGAGGAAGAAGAAAAAGAAAGGGAAAAACACAAAGAAAGAGCCTCTACAAAAAAGAGTAATATACTTGTACTGAAGAACAAAGTGAAAAGAAAAGGGGAAGTAATCTCAAAACAAGACTTTTTAAGAAGTCCCGGAAACTAAAAAAGAAAGTACTAGTACCGAAACCATTGTCGGTGAATCCAATGCGATTAAATTTTGACTTAGGGAATGAGAAGAAAGATGGTCACAATGGTGATGCTGACACATATATTCAAAGAAGTGCAATATAAGATTCAAGTAGTTGATGTTAATTCACATTTTGAAGATTGTGTATACCCTGAGAATATATGAAGAGTATTTCTACACCAACTGAACTAGCTGTTTACTATTTATAATAATAATAATTATTATTATATTTCTACTACGATGACGACAAAGAATACACAAACGTGCATGACGTAAAGCAAACTCACAGGAGACGACGATATAGACAGTAGTAGAAAGCTGCAGAAGCAAGAACATTGCAACCAAAGGAAAATGTTGGTGATTTTGTACGTAGAGCACACGCGTGAGTTTTCAAAATTGTTAGATTCCCTAGAAAATGGATACTACTGGCAACACTGATTAAATACCCATGCTTAGTTGATTACAACGCAGATGTTAGGTGAAGTTTTGTATTTCCCTGTCTCGTCCCTAAACAAGGTTTTGTTTTCTTTGGCTCTGAATTCTACATCCTAACCAATTAATTGAAAGAAAATTATGAACTTCCAATAGAGACGAGTGTAAATTCAAAAGGAAAATAAATTCCTTGTGGACATCTAACAGATGAGACTTGGCGAAACACTTTTTTGGTTCTGCTGATTGTGTCATAGCTCCTTTCTCAGATTATGTGTACTGATATCAAATCGACTGGAACATTGATTTCCACTTTTATTACCAAACATTAAGAAAACCAATCTGTAGCTCTGAACACAGTCGAATAAATGTGTGTGATATTCTGTCACAGAGTTAATGGACTGGAAGCTTACAACCTTCACACCTCCTGTAGCCTAACGCACTTGCTTAACCTTTGTCGTATACTAATATGTCCATGCACGTGAACATTCACCGTTTGAAAATGAAGACTGCCACAAAGGAGAACAAGCTCAGTCTTTTTTTACATTATGTTTGTGGCAGCACATTCAAAGCTTAATACTCTTTTACAGTTTCAGCAGGAGATTTTGATGCTTAGCTCTTAATCTCAAATAAACAATGTGAGGATTTTCAAAGTATTCACATTAAAAAACATTTTGTCGCAGCCATAAATCAATACGTACTGGTATATATTCAGGCTAAATAGTCTTGAAATATTAAAGGATGAAACCGTTTCAACCAAAACGATATACAGTCAATGTAAACACGGTCGAGAGCCGCTTCATTCTCGATATACAAGGGATTCAACTTCGTGACCAAAAGAAACTTCTTACAATGGAGAAACTTACGTGCAAATGCGAACAGGTCCATCAAACATTACGTTCTACAATCAACAGAAAACTGATTGTTGAGATGGATGGGTACCAAAGATGTTGCCATATTCATTTTAAAGGGCCCATACACTAAGCCATGAGATGCAGTGGATCAACGGTTGGAGTGCTCACCTCTGGCGCTTGGGTTCGTCGGTTCAAATTCTGCTCGTGCCATGTGGGTTTTATGCCGTGTGCGTGGGTTTTCTCGGGGTTCTCCCGTTTCCTCCCATTTTCTTCATTTCACCAACCATCCCATCATCATCCATCCGGCCTCAGCCAAAATTGTCTAAAGAATTTAAAAATTAAATTCAAATACACTAAGAACTAAGCCATACCGCAAGTTTCCATAATTCGATGACTTTTTTACATTCCACGACCAGTAGATTCAGATCTATATGCTACATCATGTAGGTATTGTAAATTTGGAGTTGTTCGGTTTTCGCATGAACAAATCGTGATAAATAAAATGAATATTCTCAGAAATGTCAGAAATGGTACAATGAAGTAAAAGCATGCTGCTAATTATCGTATTTGTGTTCTCTACTTCTATTTATTACATATTTGGGTTCCCCTGTTGATAATAATCATCATAATTATGTGAAGAACACAATGCAGTGCTGTAAATTGTGGATAATATAAGAATTGACATATTCAAAGTAATTATTTTAAAGTTTTATTTGCCTCGTATAGTTTTCCACAATTAACAACACAGCATTCATATATGATTATTATTACGTTAAGGGAATATTAAATATCCCCCAAAGAGACGTGCAATTTAGAAAATAAACATAAACTTTATACCAAGTCAACATTACTGTTATCTCAATGACATATCATTTTTAGCTACTAGATATAACATGACTTCCTAAATCATGCAATTACTTTCATGTACGAAAAACATTCATTTCCTTAAAATTCTAAAAAAAAGTCAATTTTGGGCTCCTGTAACTCGAAAACGGAGTTGGACTTGACTCAAGCTTCCATGAACTCTTTCTAGTTTTATTCTAACGGCCTTATCTTTCGTTTTTCCACGCTCATTCAGAATCACACTGCATATGTATGTTTGCTATATAAATTCATACCATATAATTTTGCGCAGAACTTTACAAATTTACCAATTTTTACCTGAAAAACCTGTCGACTAATATAGTCCCAAACTTTTGACCATCAGATAATTTTTACACGGGCGATCCAAAAGTAATGCTTCCTACTTTTTACACGCTTTATATTAGCTTGCTCCGTAATCATTTCTCGTACAAATCTTGTAATTAATTTTTAACTCACTTCCCATCATCCTATTTCTTTGAAATTTTGTACAATCATTATATATACGACAGAATAATCCAGTTAACTGTAATTAACTAATTAATTAAATAATTGGAAATTATCCTTAAATACACGCAACGCCGCATCTATTGTGCGAAGTTTGGGTTGCCTATCTCGCAGGGAGTTTAATATTCATCTATAAGACAGAAAAAGTAATTAAAAAGTTTTTAAAAAAAAAACACACCTTTTTAAGATTGACTGAAAGTAAACAATAATAAATCGAATTAATCTTATGAATCGGAAAATAAAAGCGTGGGTGCTCTTGCTTACGTTATGATAAAATCATAATATCTAAGGGCATCCACGCTTTTATTTTCCGATTAATAAAATTAATTCAATTTATTATTTTTTGCTTTTTAGTCCATCTGTAAAACGCATATTTTTTAATTGCAGATGACGTCAGATCCGAACTTTAGTTATGGTGTAGTAAACTTTAAACTTTCCCACTAATGTTATGTTAGTTTGGTTGTCGTGCGATAAATTGCAGCTGCAGGGTACTCTATTAAAATAGCATCTGACATACGAAACAGAGGTCGTTTTTGATCATTGCCGAACAAACAGGCCCAATTAACATCCATAGACGCTTGCTAAGGTGTATGGAGACGACACAGTAGATGTGAGCATAGTGAACCTGTGATTCGTGTGTTTCAACGGTGGAGAAAATAGTTTTCACAAAACACGTCCTGGGGTAATAGCTGAGCAAGAACGCGCAGGACGTGGTCTATGTCAGACGCCATGTTGATAGATTGCCCTGGTACTGCTATCTATCGCACGACAACCAATCTAACCGAACATTAGCAGGAAGGTTCAAAGATTACTACAACAACACCAAAGTCCGGTTCTGACGTCATCTGCAACGAGAACAAGTAGAAGGCATTACTTTCTGAACAACTCACGTATCCATTAGATCCAGAAATTTGTTTTTACATAATATATCCTACCTTCTTATACAGCCCACTTGAGACAAACGCAACCCAAACAACCAGAAGCAATTAGTTACAAGTGTAGCCACTTTACCCAGGTAGTAACATAAAACAATATTGAAGGAAGAAAACTCCAAAATTGCGACCTGAATCAGAGTCAACAGAAACGGGTTATCTTTAGTAAAGATACAATTATTCCGCATCAGAGAAAAAACGGTGGTGTCGCTGTGATTGATGTTTTAATACCTCATTTTTAGTGAGTCCTGAACTAAGTGACAAAAATAAATTGTAGATGCTAATAATTGTATTGTAAAGCATATCTGTTCCATGTTTCGACAGTAGGCACAACTACGAATTATAACTGTTACTGCACGATACATATCGCAGCAAAAATGCAAGCGTTCTTTTATGTTGGTTGTAAATTTGTTCTACGACATCAGAAGTAGCTATGTACTCGATAAAATAATACTATATAAGTTATGTGTATAATCATCTTTGATTTACTGAGTACTATTAACTCAGTAATAGGCTTACACATATTAAAAAACACACAGACACACACACAGATTAGTTTAATAACCTATTTATGCCTGTTATATTAATTAAGTACGCAGTAAAATACATTCCACATCATTCCAAAGGATAATAACGTAACTAGGCAATTAAAATAAGAGTAACTTCGATGCTCTTCGATAATTTAATATCAAGAACAAGTTTTATAAAGCAAACTAAAATACTGTAATGTATTTATGTGGTGGTGACAAACTAAAAATGTGAATATGATGATTTTCGGTATTTTATTAACCTTGTAAATTTAATTTATAACCTGGCCTCAAGCAATATTGCAACCTCAACCACATTTGAAGATAAAGGCTTTTAATTTGTAAAGAGCAATCAATAGTCGATGGTTATAGTTTAGCTGATTGATGTACATAAATAATGAACTCCTAAGAAATAAAATAACGTGTTTTTTTTTACTCTTTTATTTCAAATTTAAATTAATTAGCATTTTATGAGTTGGACAGACACCTATGACCTAAGTTAGCAACAGGTGTCGAAAGATGCCGTTCGACGAGCACTCTTGTAAGAACAGAGATTTTAAGAAGGTATCGCTGAAGGGTACGAGTTCGGTGTTTGGTTGTTGACATTGAGGAGGTTCTGATAAACACTCAGGATGATAAACACTGTTAAGTACGAGATGTAATCCACTACGTCACAACTGCTTGATAAGTAGGTACTGATAGAATATGAAGGCATGATACACATTAGTCTGCGATTACTAGTCGAAGTAAATGTTACGCCAGGCTTCGTTATAGCAGTAAAACTACGCACTGTGAATTTTGTTAGAAACATATCTTGATTATTGTAAATGAATATATCTATATTACTTCAGAGTTAATATGAGAGCATTTATGTTATTTGCATGAACACATTATCAAATATGAACTAGATGTCACACTGTGATTAGTAAAGTATTTAAGGTGAGAGTAACACAATATTGTCTTCCAATTGTGGCAGCAGCATGAGCTGTTTCTTAGTTGTTCAAGTTGTTAAATGGAAACTTTTGAATATTATTACGTTGTGGAGATATTTTAATCAATTATATTTATTGATTAGTTTAGAGCTTAGTTAGACCACTAACAAAGCGACTAATTCAAATATATACATATTTTATTTATTTATTGAACAGAACAGGTTAATAGCCTAATTGTGGTGTTCAACATACACATATGACATTTTCTACATACACACATAGGTGTAACATACATATTTGGAGCTGCATGGTAACATATTCTGCATAAAGTATTCATTATTTTATATAAGAATGGAATTCTCTCATATTTACGTTAAATATATCGATCTCAGGACATTCTTTAAGTATACAATTATATAATGAGCACATTCTCCTAATAGGCTATATGTCCATTGCTTCAGTTCTTTGGGACGAAAGATGGAAGACAGCATTACGCGGTCGAATTACTCTATGCGATACATGCAGCCTTAATTCAGATAATAAGCTTTCTGAGTCGATTTTACTGTGTAAGAGTTTGTGTAAGAAAGTTAAGAGAAAATTAATTCTTCTGTTTTCAAGAGATTGTAACCTGTACTTATTTACCAGGTCTAAGTACTTTTCAAATTTAGTATATATTCCAGTTTCTTTGTATGTCAAAAATCGTACAAATTTAGACTGTATAATTTCAATTTGCCGAGAGTTCTTCTGTGTATTAGGATCCCATATTATTGCTGCGTATTCTAACTCTGACCTAACATAAGCTGTATATAAAGTTTTTAAGACAACAATATTCGAGAAGTCGCTAGTTAACCTCATTACAAACCCGAGGTTCCTGTAAGCTTCGCTAACAAGGCGATTTATGTGCATGTTGAATGAAAGGTTAGATTTAATTGTTACACCAAGATCAGTAATTGAATCTACTCGAACTAGTGGAGAGTCATTAATTGTATTCGAATTTCAAATAGTTTGTTTTTCTCGTATATGACATTACACTACATTTATTAATATTTAATAATAACATGTTTGTTTTACACCAATTGGAGACTGCATTAATATCATTTTGTAAGGAGACCGCGTCCAAATCGGAGGAAATACTACAATAGATTTTTAAATCATCTGCAAACAGAAGTTTCTTGGAGGATGTTATGACAGCAGGCAAATCATTTACAAATAATAAGAACAAAAGAGGTCCAAGGTTCGATCCTTGAGGCACACCAGAATTTACAACATATTTCTCGGTTATACTATTTTTGTAACGAACACGGTGTTTACGGTGACACAAATAGGATGCTATTAACTGGCGAAGTTTTTCTGAGAAGTTGAATGTTACAAGCTTGCTAAGTAGGATGTCATGATTAATGACATCAAAGGCTTTCGAAAAATCTGTTTAAATTAATTGACCCCTATTATCAATTTGTCTAGCTAAAAAATGTATGAATTCAACAAAGTTTAATTCGATTTATCGATTTATCGATTTACAGTCGATTTATTTGGCAAGAATCCATGTTGGAAGGGCGAGATAATTGAACGAACGTGTGAATATATACGTTCATGTATAATAATTTCAAATACTTTGGCTGGCACAGATATTATGGCAATTGGGCGATAATTTTTAATATCATTACTGTACCACTACTTTTAGGAATGGGACAGATATCTGCTGTTTATGAACCGTAAACAGATGTTTCTGACTTCTTGTTACAATATCAGCGAACCTACTAAAAACTAATCTAATCAAATATAAATCAGGGTTAGCTACAGAATGTAATAATTTAACTAACGAAGGAAGGTTTGTACACAGATTGGGTATAGATGTACTGCTATAACAAAGCCTGATGAAACATTTCAGTTGACTAATAATTGCAGGAAAATACGTAATGTATATTTCGTGTCCTACGCTGCTAAAAGTTTTTCGAAATATTCGTGGAAACAGGCAGGCAGCCTAGCTGCTTGAAAATTTCCAGTAACTAGGCTAATAGAACCTAGCTATAATTCAGTTTTCTAGAATACTGGGAGCAAGAGAGAGAATATGAAAAACTTGTGCGAGATTTGGACCCAGGTAGAAGTTCAGCGTCTTGCTGACTGGACTAAATTTCCAGACATAAAAATCCGTATATCCCAACAGTATTGAGGGTTAAAAGTTCGTTGCCTGAACCCCGAAAACATAAGCTAAGTTGATCTCTCGACTCATGTTACATGGTAATCACTTTTGCATTTGTCAACTACGAATCGGAATTCGCATTCACTGGGAATATTTCCCATTCCTGTTTAATTAAGAAGTAATAAAGATGAAGCCAGCAAATGCTTGATTAGAATTACATTCATGCGACGAAAACAAACAGTTTCTTATTCTGCGCATGTGCAGAACTGACAACTAAAACTACCACCTCAGCATGCGACTTCCCTTGATTTCAGTGAAATAACATGAACTTCTGCCAACTTTGCTGAGAGTTCTTAGTAACGCTTACAAAATTTCTAACGGTATCGCAAGTACTACAAAAAGCAGGTGGTTGCTTTTTTATGATTATGCGGATTATTGATATTATATCTCTAGGTAACTTAGTGATCCGAAGGTTTCAGGGCAAAGTAATCCGATTGTACTTTGCTATCATCCATAAACTTGTTCCCGCCATAAATTTGTTGACCCATCATCGGAAATTACTCGCGTTAATTGCCTTCTCCCCATAAACTCTTTTCAGACCTTCATAGATGTGGACGGCAGTACATCCCTTCTGCTGTAAGGAACTCGATGGTATCCCTTAGTTTATGCTTTACATCCATGGTTTAACAAAAACTGCAACAACGAAAATTGGTGAAAACATACATAAACAGTCACTTATACATTCCTAGAAAGGATTTAAATTTGGATTAATACTTTCCGATATAAGGATGAATAAGCGTTACTTTCGATATGCCCCTTGTATTACACACTTTCCTTATATTATCAATCCTGTTAACATCTTCAATTCTGAGTCTGTACTCAACTAAAATACGGCAGAAGCTTCTGTGGATTCTGTATGAAGTAGAGCAGAGAGTTAATTAGTCGTAAATAATAAAGGAAGGAAGGTTCTTGCTTAATTTCCTCGTTTCTTACTACATTCTTTCTTTTTAAAGGAAGAATACAGCAACAGCAACTTCAAAAGAAGCGACCAGGTCGACGGAGTTGATAAGTATCTACGAAGGAGAATCGATGTTGTTTAAAAGATTCAGATGATCAATGCTGATGATGAGATATTGAACGGAAGACCTATGACGTCACCACTCATGTTTTAATATACATTGGCTTTGCCTTCGGAAAGTACAAACTTCAATGCACCACGCCCATCGATCCATATTTAATTTTCTAAACGTTCTGCTCTAAAGGTAAAAACCATAAAGGGTTTCAGACGAGATAGTAATTATTATTCGTTACATATCACATTCAAGACTCTTACACACACAATTCTGAATTCAAGGAAAAGTTCTGCATACGTTGATTTATTATTTATTTACATATATGTTCCATTTTATAACTGTTTCTTGGCTGTGTGTTCGTATGATATAATTACAGCCTCGAAGTTTAAGGGGAAGACTTATTTGAATGTACCTGGTGGTACTATATAGCCATCTTACCTTTAATATAATTAGATCAAAGGGGAAAAGAACAGAAAATGTTTAATTAAGGAGTTTGTTTTTAAATGGTACATGTCCAGTGGCGCAAATTTTTCAGTAGGTGTTAAAAATGTATTTCTCTAGGAGGGAAGCACTATAATTGTGCGAATTATCCAATATTGTAACTGGATGAACTGTCTAGTTTACAACACTAGATGATTTGGACAACTGAAAAATCTGACCCGCTGGATATGTGCCATTTTAAAAATAAGCTCCTTCATTTCTGTTTGGTACAAAATTACGGCTTGTCACTTTTTCTTTCATACATTTTAAATATTATTTGATATAAATGACACGTGATTTCCAACAATATTTCAATTTGAATTATATTCAATTACAAGCGAATAATGTGATATTCGATTCCAACAATATTTCGGGAAAAAAAACTTTATTTTTTATGGGCCAGTCGAGTAACTTTGGACTTCGGCCCGTCACGATTCGCCTTTAGCTGTTAAAATGCACACCCATGCCCCTGCCGGGACTCAAACCCGGGACCTTCGAGCCGATGGTCTACCGCCGCAGACCGCTCGGCCACCCGGTCGGTAACGATATTTCGACACGGATTACATTCGTTTTCCAAAGTTTATTTAAAATGAGTGATATGCGATTTTCTCGATTTGATCGATATGTATGTAGTCTTCGATATATCGATCGTTCTTCAATTCGTTAGTATCTATCTATGTTCGATATCGAAATTCGGTCACCGCATAGCCTTACATAAGTGGCCCGGAGACCGCGTAGACCCCATCTCATCTGACTGAGCATAATGATAAACTACTATTTGTTCACCTTATTCAGCGATCTTCGGATCACCAAGCTGCCTCGCTGCATACTTATCGCAGTCACTATGGTGGGTTTCTTAGTTGGAATTTACTAGTAAATACATTGGACGAAATTCGTTTAATGAATGTTCGATATATCCCTTATACGATAAATCCCAAAACAGTTTCTGACAGAAAAGTTAAATTTTCCTAAATTCGTTCAGCTGCTTTGCCACAAACATCGAATTCTAGTATGTTTAAGCTACTTTATGAAACGTGTCATAAGCGATACTGGAGTTTCAGATGAGAATCTGAAAATTTAACATCTTTGTCTGAAACATTATAGGGTACCTACAATTTAAAATAAAACTCTCTTAACTCGTCAATCTTAAAATTACAGTTCACTTTATCCCTACAGATTTTACTCTAAAATTTTATCATATTTGTCCCGTTTAATTCTATAAATTCTGTATGTATTGACTTAGCACTTCTCGTGACCCGGCTTAACCTGAACATAGGTGACCCACAGACCTGGTTCGAAATTGGACCCGAATGACCTGATTGACCCGGTCTGGGAAATCTAACTGAGAATTTCGGCGTCGTAATTTTCGTCCCTAAAAAAACACTTCCAACACAGGGAAATAATTTTATAAACTATGCTTTGTCCTCTGGGTTACCGAGTCAGACCGGGTTCAAACCCTAGATCTGGTGACCCGATCCAAAAATTGACCCAGCGACCCGTTTTAGCTCTACTTAGCACCTCTATTAACAATATGTTGTGGTTCTCTTATAAGAGATATTTCTCGTTGAAGACTACATCGGGAATAGAGCATAGCATTTGCCGACTAGGAATGAGAAAGAACGCCACCTAGGGTGATCGAATTGAATAAAACCAAGAAAATGAATAATTGTAGGTGAACGATTAACTAATTACTTTCTAGGTGACCTTGGTTGAACAGTGTTTCAAACTGCAGTTCCTTCGTATTGCTGATCATCGTCAGTTTTTGTCACTGGACTACAAGCTATTAACAGGCATTTGCCTGGAGACAAAGGTAACTCGACCTACAGGAACAATAGGTCTCGAATCTTCACCATCTTTCAATTGTTGTTGTTATTGTTGTTGGTGGTGGTGGTGGAATGAGGAAGAGGAGAATCCAACTCGAATCATCGTTCAATATTGCCACAATACGAAAAATAATTTCGCCAAAATGTCCTTAAAAAATCTTGATTATATTAGTTAGAAACACTGATATGAACACACAGGAAGAGAAAATTATTCAGTTAAATTACAACTGCAATCATTAAGGTTCAACTTGGTTGCAAAAGGAGAGGGGAAAAAATCCAACAAAGTACGGTAAGAAGACAACGTAAACCCATATAACATGATTTCAGAAGAACAAGACCTTCCCATGATGGGAAAACGTGGGAGCCTGTTACGTTAAGTTACGTGAGAATTAGTTCAGCGTTTTTCTTCTTTGCAGTTACTGCGGAGTTACATACATCTTAACTGGTGTTCCAGTGCTCTTCGTTGGTGTCCTAAAACAAAGAGAAGACGCTTACTTCTTTACTGGTGTTATTAGTTTCACTTCTGACATTACTTCATAACAAGTAACCAATAAGTAAATGAATAAAAGTACAACATTAAATATTTTAGAATTTTCATACCAATAGTACAGAATGACTCAAAGTACATCAAGGAGGAAAGTATCTTAGAAGTTATATTTCCTTTATAATTGTAGTCATAGAAACGATGTTGTTGATATGTAAACAATGAATTTCTGGTCTTGTCTATTGAAAATAAGCAATCCTAGCAGAATAAGCATATTGGGCCGATATCGGACCTATACTGGACCAATAACGTTGGCTTTTCTGAAGAAACATTGACTGATCATGGCGTGGTACGATATTTCGACATTCAATGCCATTCTTTAAACTTGAGAAACATGTTGCATATTTCGAGGAGAAAACGTTGCAAAAAATACTTGGTGAGTTAAAATATCGTTCTATGAAGATGTCATTGCGCGATATCGATCTTTCGAAAAGAGTTTGTGTGTGCTCAAGATATTGGCTCCCCATACTAATGTGTTACTGAGGAAAGTATCTTATGTCTAATCTGAATCTACATTGACAGGCAAGATATATCTACTTTGTAGGAACAGAGTGCAGCAGTGTTACTAAATATCATAATTATTGTAAATGCTGGATGTAAGTTGTATTCAGAAGATGAAAGCATGTTACTTCATTACATAGAGACTTGTTACAGTACAGAATTAGAATACTGGACAATGATGAAGTTAGATATGCCCAGGGGTGATATTAGTCTATAAAAAATATATGAATCTACAGAGTAATCGAGATCGTTAGTGTGTTATACTTAGTGCAGAAGCTTGTTGCTATGGCGTGTACGACAGAAGCTTGCGGTAGTCAGTGCATATACTAACTTAATCTAAATAATCACTTTACAAACTAGAAGAAACTAACGTCTAACGGGCAATTCAAGTATATCAAATCAAGCGGCCGTTGTTCTTTGTAGTATGTCGGTTTCCGTTATGAGTTTAAGCCCAACGGTCGGCAATCTCGACATATTCAGTTTCATTTCTTCAGTCACATCAGGCTAATGTCTCGGGATGGTACCTTCAACATAGGTTCAGTGACTGACTTGCCTCCTACATCCTATTCCCTTTCCTACCCGTCGCCGTATTAGCTAAAGATTCCAACAGGTTAAAAATTTCATACATATTCCACATTTATCACATAATTTATAATAATAATAATAAGTAAAAATATTACTTATGAAGTTGTGCGCGCAGAAACATGCCATCTCTCAGATTTGAGACCTGTTACGGATATAGATACGAAGTAAATTCCTTTTTAAAATACGAAAGAAATTGATTATAATATTTTCTTTTCCGCTTCGCATTTATTTAGTGTGTCTCCAACACCGAGAAAAACATACCAGCATGTATTAAAACTTTCCTTCATTCGTCCAAAAGTCATCATCTCTTTTTTGTTATCAAAACAGAAAATTCTTGAAAACTTTCCTGTTCGCGTCTAATGAACTGAATGCAAATGTTCTCCAAAAATTCATTTTTCTTTCTTTTCTAAATCTACACAAAGCAAATGAAAGACTCCGTCCCCCACCTTCCCGAAAACCAAACCAGAAAAATGAAGAATCTTGTCAGAAACTATATACGAACTCTTACATAAAGATTATGGAAACTTTATGGACCATTGCTTTCCTGTTAAATTGCAGTAATAATGTATATACAATTTTGCAGTTTTACGATGTCATTGACTGCGCTACATAAATGAGGCACAATAAAGTTATTGGATGTTCGTTGTTCTGCCGTTACATTCTATCCAATGAGAAATGTAAGAGCTGAAAAATTGTTACTCGTGAAATATGGAAAAGGGGGTTGAGTTTATCTCAAAAGGAATCAAGCAGCGAATAGATCTTTAAAATTACATATATTATTCACTCCAAATTTGGTTAACAAGATACATATTCTATCTAAAAGTTGCACCGGTTTACGAGTTACTATTGAACCAGATCGGTAGATACATTTATAAAACACCTATATTGCTTTTTATATCACACTAAAGTCTCGTTTGACGGAATCTGATGGGACCAAGGCGAATCGGTTAAAAGAAAACCTAAAAGTAAACTAAACAAATTTTCAAACATAGGTCTACTACTGTCATATACAGCCCAGTCCACTTGAAATATATTTACAAAGAATTAGAAAACACTCGTAAGTGTATTGAAACCTATACAGTACGTACTGTACATGTTCGATTTAATTTGTTCGTACATATGATACATAGACACAAGAAAATACGAAATTTATAGTCTTATATTACTGTACTTCAAAATACAGCCTTTATATTTACAGTAGTGTACTGTATTTTTGTCTTTCATTATTTTGCGTAAGAATATCTATCTGCTTCATATTGTACTGTATTTAAATTCGAATTAAAAATTACATTATTATAATTACAGGAATAACAATATTTATGTTGCTAAACCTGTAGTAACATACGTAAAAATCAAAGTGTAAACATATTGTTTAGTCTTTCTATTGGATGTTTATAAATGGTGGGATGTTGTTTCATACGGAAATAACATTTTCAAAACTGTTTTTCTTGGTAGTTAGAAAATGACACTTATTTACTTGAAGTCTTCAATTAAGAGTATAAATCTTCAAACAGTTAAAATCAAAATTTTATTATTTATTGCGTCGGAATTCGATTAATCGCGATTCGGTTAACCAGGACTCTAGTGCAGATATTTATGATCAGGAAGCGACACTGCTGAATAGAGCTACAGTAAATTTATGAACTAAGGCAGTGTTTCCCAACCTTTTGCAGGCTGCGGACCCCTTGATTTATTACTAGTTTCTTTGCGGACCCCTGCTCCTCCAACCAAAGAAAACATTACACATAAAGTATCAATAGATCTATAGCTTTAAAAAAGACGTACAATTTCGATACATGAAAGTACAATTGAGTACATTTTACCAGCAATACTGCAATTCGCGAATTAATAGCAATAATAATAAAAAGTATTGAGTTTGTTTGCCTACTATTCTTCAATGTGATGGCTGATATTGTTTTCCGTCCGTCAACTTTTTAATATCTGGCTTCAAAGCAGATACTTTCAGCGCAGATCTGTTTCGATATCAAGTCTCTTTTAGTGCTTACTTTTTCATACAAACAAGTACAGATAATGTTAACTCGCACAAGTAGTCGCGAAAGAGATCAGATGTGACAATCTCTTTCTCGAAATATCACTATACAAAGACCGCGGATAAAACCAAAAGTTTACCATTACTAGCAAACGCAAACTGGGAAACAACAACTTCAAGGAGGAATAGCAGGACAACTCAATAAGCTGGTCTTCTTCATTTAGTGACAGCTAATTTTCATTGTTTAGAAAAGGGGATTTTCGTTCAATTGTTTTTCTCGTAGGAGACCGGAAGGTAAGCTCTCAGCTGGGAACCCAAAAAAGCAAATGCTCCTTCATGCTTCCAGATTTCTATTCGGAAGTTTTGTTTCACTTGCCGACAGAAATTAGTTGAGCGTTGGAATGGGATCGTATTCCTTACAGTCGATTCGGGGGCCCAAATAGTAGCTATTTTTTTTAAAAAAAAAAATACAATGACACTGGAGCTTTCAATTTAATGTATTCAGAAATGAGAAAATATCTGACGAATAAAGAATTGTCGAAAACCAAGAAAAATCACTTAAGTAGTGCTTTAGTTTTGGTTGCAATTTCGAATCAACCCGAAAAGTCTCTTCTTATCACGTAGCTCAAATATGCGAATCAGGACTCTTCCACGAGATCGCCAGCGTACCTCAAAACGTAATGTTCATGATCTCTTCCCGTTTTGTTACACAATGCAGTGAAAATTTTGGAGTGAAGAGGAAGGTTCTGGCGATAATTAAGGGGACTCCAGGTGGTGGTGAGGTTAAAGGTCTTTATGTTTCTGTCGTCAAGAGCACTTCCCTTCCTTTTACTTCTCTCCAGCTTCAACAAAAGAGTTTGGATGAGTCGCCACTCCACGACAAAACCGATAAAAATATCGAAAAACAGTTACCAGAAATTCAGACTATTTCCTTGGTTTCATTTATGGTGCACGCCCTACACAGGGTTTATAAACCAAGAAATCTTTGGGGAAAAACAGTATCTAAAATGAAGAAGGCCACATCCAGGAGCTGTTAGTGGCTATATTAGATGTTCTATTTCTTTTTAGTTCAAGTTTCTAGTGAAAATTCAATTTGAGGATAAATGATCATATGAAACGTAGAGGAAGAAAATGGGGAATATGCACCTTTAAAAAAAAATAATAAATTTGTACTCGTAACAAGTACTACACAATGGGTGAAGTGAATAAAAAGAACCAAATACTCGAAAATGTTTACTCGCGAGTAAAGTATTCTCTCCCCTATCAGGTGAATAAAAGTTTGCTTTTACTCAAAAGTATTTTCTTGTATCAATTGAGTATTTTCTTGTATCAATTACTTACAACTTATTTTTATTCACTCTTATTTAAGTAATTGCTTCAAAGTTCTGAGCATTTACTTACCACGGAAGCATTTACTTTCAAATCGAAAGTATTTACTCCTGATGGAAAGTATACTCTCTTTTTCTTCACTTAGTCCCAAGTATTTACTTAAAAATAGACATTTACTCGTTTTTATTCACTTCACCCAATGACAGTTTCGATCCAAAAGTTAAAAAAACACAGTTCTAGCGATTTTAAGAATATGAAATACATTGGAAGTAAACGGGATAGTTGCACTTTAAAATGCGTTCATGCATATTCTTTCCCTGTACGCTCCATATCAGTCGCTTCTAAATGTTATTGGTCGTTCATTTTATTTATTGTATTGGTTTGTTTAGTTTGGTTTTAACTTGACTTTCGTAGTAAATACTATCGTGTTTTAAAATTATTTATAAAAGGAAATTGTATAATTACATGAAAAAGTATTGCGGACCCCTTACATGCTTGTCACGGACCCCTGGGGGTCCGCGGACCCCAGGTTGGGAAACACTGAACTAAGGAGAAAAATTCTCATGCAGTCGATTTCTCCTCGTAACTGAAGTACTCATTCTGAGTTATCCTCATAACAACACCTGCCACTTTGCCAAAGTCGTATCCTCATTTTAAAAAATAATCCTTTATTCGTATGCACAAATACGCAGCCCTAAAGATTTGGTGGTGCCATCTAAAATTTATGTTTACAGTAAAGGTGAAACAGAAGAACTGCACCAGCCAATATAAGGCGTTTGTATTCCATATATGTGGAGTGGAATTTGCGTTTAACCGTTCACGAGATATTCAGTTTTTGATTTCTTAATGATACGTTTGTGAATGCGTAAGTACACAGCTTGAGTGCACAGTAAATTTCAATGCATTGGTCACTATTTTGGACCAATCAAAATTAAATTTTGCAAGAAAGAAACTTTACCTAAATAATTGTGAACACTGAAAATTTGTTAGTAGTACAATAATGCAGGCAGGTCCTACGTACTCGGCTTGTTTTGCAGCAGACCAGCTAATGTGAGGGACTAGCGAGCAACAATCTCCGCTCTCTAATAAATAATCACTTGTATCAATTAATTAATGAAGTATTCTTCATTAACTGAAAGCTAACATATAAAGAAATCCAAACGTGGTCCTTCCCTGGTGTCTTCCTCCTGCGAATGACAAACAAACACTAATAAGAAAAATGTTTATCTTACGTTACCTCTCGGAATATTGTCATTTTCATAGTTCTAGAACAATTTCACTTCAGCATCCAATTCAGACGGCTGGACCTTGACTATTCTTGCTAGGGTCCTCAAACCTTCACATCCAGTCTTTAAATTCAGCAGATGTCACATTGATGAGATTAGAGCAGTTCTTGATCAAATCTCTTTTTAAGTCCGCGAGCTAATGTATCAAGTACTGACAGTTTAGTTGTCGTCCTCTCCTCTTCCACTTTACTTAAAAGTGATGCTCGATTTCACTCTTATCTTCTACGTGGTGCGAGACTTTCCTTTTTCTTACTGGAGGAACATCAATTTTAATTTCCAGGCATTTTGTAAGAACTCTTCAAAAATGAATTTGAAGTACTCTTCATCATTTCTTAATAAAAAACAATGAATTCATTACGGAGTTAACACTTTCCATGGTACAAACGAAGTCCATGTTTTTAGCTTTCAGAACTTTGCTCACTTTCAAACCCATCTGCAGAATTGAATGCATAATATTCAAACGAACTCCAAGTAATTCATTTAGAAAATAAAGCCCCTTGCTGTTGTCAGCTGTAGGCTCATTTGTTGTATTTACGATCTCTTCTGTTGTTTTTAGAATTACTAAATAATTATGTTTAACTGCTGAAACAGTTTCTGCTTGGCAGCGCCATTTCACTTTAGATGGTCTCTTTAATGCTCTTTTAATTCAAACTTACTTCATTGGTAAATCTCTTCATCTGTGCATGTCGGATCCCTCCATAAATGTGTAAAGAAACTGAACCGTGCAAAAAAAGGTGGAGACTGCTTTATTTTTCCAGCTAGATATCAAGGCGCCAATAAGAACGAGGTTTAAACAATGTGCATATTGCAACGCACAAAGAAAACGTAAGTGTTCTGCTCCTTACACTTCCACTGTACTCCTGTGTTGCAATCAGGAATGGGGGTTGCCCCATCGAAACAGACTGATTTAACATGTGGCAGATCACTCTTCAGAATGTTATAAAGAAGATAGTTTTAGTTGTTAAAAGAGGATTATGCATCCACTTTTCCAAGGTTCTCAAGAGTCAGAAAAACTTATTCAGATATCTGCTGTCATCAAACTACCTAATAAATACTGTCATCTGTTCCTTGTGTCTACAATCCCTGGTTTCATCTGCGATTAAGGAGCTTCGTTTATCACTGGTTGAAGATACAATTTCCTATGAAGCACAACCAATCGAATTATTCTGAATCCGATTATTTAGATACGTTGCGTTAGGCCATTCTTCAATGTGTTTAGCTAAAGCGGGGCTGTTAAAAAAAAAGACAAGGATCACAGTCTCTAAAACGTGCCCTTATCTCTACTGTCACTAGTTTCAATGTGACCTCTTGTCGCCCACCTTTATTGAAATATAAGATAATGTTTCTCCATTTAACTCTTTAGAACTGTGCCGTGATTCTTCACAGAATACAATGTATTTCAATTCTCGGCTCTCTCAGAATTATTTTCACCCTATCATCCCGTATATAGACATTTTATTGTGTTATAAGTTCTTTTAATTTCAATTACTGCACATTGATTCGTGGAGCCACGGCGCATCTGGCACCACCCGTGCGCGCACACCTATGTTCGTATGCCAATTTCAGGCAACTTTATTTGTCAATCAATTGAAACCAGTTTTACACAAAGATGGCGTCTTAAGTTTCACAATGTCTCCTGTTCTTTCATCTTCTGCGCAAACCCATTCATCAAGCACACAGTATAATTAAAATAGCAAGGGAAATATTGTCAAACTTGTAGGCCATGAATGAATATTGTTCAATTAATCATTATACATATGATTTTCCCAGGAATGCAAAATTTAGGAATCAAAACTAATGCAACAAAATCATATATAGCCAACGTAGCACAAGAGTGATGTTACCGTAGCACAATTGTTTACAATTACTATACATTTTAAGAGTATAGTTTAGCGATGCAAATAGAACTGAATGTTGTTCTTTTTTTTTTCGTGTACAAACAAAACATGTGGTTTAATATAAGACAAATGATAGACTTAGTATCTATCTGTCGCTAATGGTTTAATGAATCCTTTGAAAATGAAAATTCAAGAATATATATATATATATATATATATATATATATATA
>JAGDQP010013940.1:14537-46475 GCA_022664845.1 Lepisma saccharinum
AAAAAATAGTGTGTAAGGGCGGGTTCTTCCAAAAATTTACTCAGGGGCGGATAGGCCCGGTGGGCAACCTCTCCGTAGGGCCCCTTCCACTACTTCCATGCTTAGCAGGTCTTTCTCTGTAGTATAAATATGTAATTATTATACAGTTGAAGTATATAGCCCCGGTATCAAGAGGGTTAGGGCCCTAACAGATCCCTCACATCTTTAGCCCCAATAACATTTCCAAGCGCACCCCAAACAGTACTATGTAGTTTATTCCGAGAACCCGAAGTATGATACGCTTAATCGACGGGAACAGTGGATATTTTCAGTTGAATGTTTCCTCGCGATTAAGAGCTGCCATCATCCTTTGTTAAAAAAGAAAAAAAAATGTCGGCATTTGAATGTTTGCGTAGATCCTGTTGTAATGTTTAAAAACAAATCCAATTAATTTTAAAACTGTGAATATCATTCTCGTTATGAAATAATTAACAACTGCAAGTCAACACATTAAACATCCATGATAGACTGATATAACTTTACGCTATCAGAAAGTTATTACATGGACTTATACATCCTAGTTTGATATTGTGACCACTACAGTGACGTAATGTTCAAACAATCACCATATTTATTTCTACTTATCTTGTTAGTGATTTCTGAATGCATGCAGTTCGGCACTGCTTAAAGAAGGAACTGGTATCATTAGCCATCTCATACTTAAACAGAACTCAAAATATTATGTTGTTGAAAAAAGAAGTCTACGAAATTAATACAGAATATCTATCATAAGATACGAAACAGGGTAAATAAATTACTTAAAGATGGCTAAAAATATCTATTACGTAAAAATGGAAGGAAAGTGACAGATGAGTTAATTATTTCAATATACAACTGAGGTGCTGCTTGGTAAAGGTAACGGCAATGTAACTGAATGGACTGTAAAACAGGACGAGTTGTTCAGGTAATAATTATTTAATAGAATTTCTATCGACAGAACGCAATACACATATATAACATACGTGTGTGTAGACCAGAATCATAAGTAAGTTCTGAAAATAATTTAAATGTATTTTATGCCATTTACAATAAATAATAACAAACAAATAAGTGAAGTATCAGAAAAGGCACCAATTCTTGATATTTTGGCGGGATCTCTTTTAGATGGACTTCAAACGCATACTAACTTAAAAAAATAAGTAAAATTAAGAAGATTATCGTAGTTAGAGCTCACATTCATATTTTGGTCGTAATTTATTGTAAACATGCGTTATTGTGAAAAGGTTTTCATGATAATAATTATCGTAAACCTATGGTAATATTTGATTCGCCTCATGAATGTCATTTTATCACGTTAAAAGATGAAGTTTGCAGGTAGTTACAGCCATATTGAATAGAACAGTCAAAGCTATCGTAACTGCAAACGTACCACACTGATTTCAAATCTGTTAAAGAAGGCTGCTAATAAATTCGGAGAGTGGAGAACAGTAAACTTGAAAAGAACACGGCTTCCGATCCGCTGAAGAAGTATACCATTGAAGTGAACAACACTGTACTGGATACAGTTATTTGTAATATTCTGAGAAAAATCTGAGCAGCATTGTACTCTGTGAGCTGACATTCCATGCCTTAATCCAAAGAACTTCAGTCAACTTATTGAACTCCCAGAAACAGGGTTACAAAAACTAGCCGATCTTCTATAGAAATTTAAGTCAGATATATCAAAGCAGTCTTTTAGAGAAGAATTGCTCGACTTCTCAGCGAAGGAAAGTTTTAGTGATATGTACGAAACAGATAACAAGAAATCAAGGGCATTACTGATGCATCGGACAACTCGGAAACGAATGAACCCGACCCCTTCGCGAAAAGTAAAAAAAAAAACTTTCGTAAAAGTTATCCAAGTTGTTGTTTTGTAGTGCTAAAAAATTACAACTTATATACTAACGCTTACCTAGGCTTGTAACTGATTTATAAGTTTATACAAATCTTGTCAGTTTCACAGGTATCTTGTAAACGAAGTTTTTCGAGACTTGAAATTTAAAAAAAAGAAAGATTGAGAAGTACACTGGCACCGACGTCGGCCACGCATTTGCCGACCAAATGCCGACGTCGCTGGCTTGCTGAGATTTCTCCGTCCAGCTTTTACATCGGTTTCATGGCATACAGAAACCTCCAATTTATCCAACGGTATGCCCTTCAGAATCAAACTTCCAGCCCAAACAGTTGAACTGTATGAACACACACCCTTCAACACATGTTTTATATCATATTGGAACACTGAAACAAAAATTACAACTGCCGACAATTAGAAAATAATCGCCATCGATTGCATGACACCGCCCATTCGACTGCCATTACCAGACCACTTGCCCACCGCGTTATAATATCCATACTTCTATTCCTACTACCCTAGTAGCACACAAACGTTGAAAATACGTGGATTAAACGTTACTACGGCAACGTTACTTTAACGTTGAAAATGTACCGAAATGTCCGCCTGATCAACAGTTTATTCGACGTTGGATAATGGTTGAGAAGAAACGATGAAGGAACGGGTTCAATAGGCCAAAACAGAGCATGGTTGCTGTCTATTGGTATACACATTATTAGTTTCATTTTATCAGTTGCTTTCATCATGATATACGGTGTTAATTAACCAACAATAAATCATCCAACGGCCGCTGTGGGGTTCGAAGCACTCGTCGTTGGTAGCTCGACACGTTGACCACTCATCCATGGATCCACCTTTTTAAAGAAAATTTATATACATACCCAAATATAATACAACTCAACATAATAAATAATACTGGAGTTTAACTTCCAGAACACCTTGAGAATCACTGCTCTTTTATGGTATTTGTTAGTATCAGACAGTCTAGTACGCAGTGGGCACAAATCAAGACTCGCCATTTCACCATCATGTAAGAATAAGAATAAAGAATACTTCCCTTCTTTCTTTGTTATGTGCGTTTTTCCTTCTTTAACACTTTGACCATCGCTGAACTATTCAATTTGTATTTCTCAGGAAGTGCCTTAGAAAAAAGCCTATAAAGCGAAATCTATGTCATAATTGAAAACACTTCATATTAAGGCCCTATTAACGAAATTAAATGTTCGTTGAAATATGGTTTAAAATTCAACTTGTTTTCAACATAAAAATGAGAACATGAAAATTATAGTTAATTTCATTGTATTTGTTTTTAATTATAATGTTTAAGCAATTAAATTTAAAATACACTTGAGAAACGAAATGTATAACATATAAAAGGAAGTTGAAAACACGTCACATTAACGCCCTATCAACGAAATTCTATCTTCGTTAAAATATAGTTTAAAATTCAATCTATTTTCAACGTGCAAATGAGAACATTAAAATTAGTTTCTGTCATTCAATTTTTAATTATATATATTTTTTCTTGACATTAGTAAGAAACACATTAAACAAAATCTATACCATAGTTGAAAGTAGCATTGAATACACGCTCTATTAACGTCTTATCAACGGCATGACGTCTTTGTTGAAATATGGTTTAAAAATAAACGTAATTTTTTCAGCCGGTAACGGTTAATGAACGAAATGAACCTAAACTCAACGTTGTGCTACTGAAGGTATGCTCTATTCTATTCTATGTGATTGGTGGGCCCTGATACATGCACGCAAGCATTTAAAGAATTGTGTGCCATCTTGTTGTATGACTATATATGTGATGAAGAAACTACAGTCTATTGTAGGATATTTACTCTGATAGAGCAATCTTTAATGTCTCACTCATATTCAGTGGCGTAACGTTCGGGCCCGCAGTGCGGGCGGGCTCAGGTAAAATAGGGCCGCGTCCGATTTTCTAGATTTATATTATTTAATATAATTTTAATTTCTAATTTAAGAAGAAATATTGCATGCAAAAGGCACAAACTAAAAACTTGATTGATCGGGAGTCCAGTTTTGTAATGTTAGGGGAATCTCCCATTTGTTAGCAAGGGATGTAGTTAACGACATTGCCCTTTCAACGTCACTGTGAGTTCTAACAATTTTGGCTTCTAAGGAAACCAACTTGTTTTTTCGTTCTTCTGGAAGATGCCAAAGAAGAATTATAAGCTGCCACTCGTTATGCGAAGGATTCCGTTATATCGATGGAGTTGTCGGATTGACTTCATATTAGATATGTAGACACCTTACGACCTCTAGAGTGTATATCCGGTGCAAGGTGGCGCTACGACCGAAAATTACAAAAATACTCAAATTCGATTTTTTAAGCATTTTAGACATGATCTCGCCCCTAAGTTGTTGTTAATAAGCGAAGTTATGCGGGGCCCCGTCAAGTCAATTACTTGAGGCCCATTTAATTTGGAATTAAGCCTCTATTTAAATTTATCGTCAGTAGCAGTATAACTAAGCATGAGTGAATAATTAATTATTATTTTTCTTGTAAATTAAGATAATTAATAATAATAATAATAACAGAAAGAGGAGTATAAATAAGGAAATTACATTTAATACTGTTCCATTGCAGACAGAAGATATTTTTCTGTAATCGGCTCTTCGCGATATAGGCCTCTAGAATCTATGTGTAAAGAACAATTTATTTTCATGTGTTTGTGTGTAAAAAAGAAGCGGGGACTGTTAGTAACAGGCAAATAGGCAGTAACTATAATCTGTTAGTAATATTGATTTCTTATTTAGTAATCATAGACTGATTAATATGAATTTGTTAAAGGATATTTTTTATTATTTAAGGTACTAATACTTCTTATGTTTGCTATACACTTTTATAAAGTGGGCCCGGATAAAAGTTTTGCGGGTGGGCCCGCACTCATTTCGTTACGCTACTGCTCATATTATTCCCGTAAACAAACGGATACTGTTTCTCGAACACATTGTCAATGAGCCAAAGATACCTACAGGACATAAATACAATTTAAATTCTAACAGATTCCATTATTAAAGTAATAATACGACTTTTTGTTAGCAAGATACCGAACGTGTCTTGTTCTGGAAACAGATTGTGTTGTTCAAAGGCAAGACAGATGTTGTTCGCCCTTATATATTTACAATGCAACCTGTTGCTTTTACAGAATACAGGCTGATGCACGGTGTTTTTAATTTTATCAGGATTAGATTTGCAGAAAGAAACGTATGTCATTAACGAAACATTCTGTAGCACTGAAATATTAGAGATTTCTATTAAATGTGAGAATCTGTTTATATATATATAATGAGTCGCCGTGGCTCAGACGGTAGCGCGTCTAACTACAAATCGGGCGGACACTGGAGACTTTTCTCTCAGTGTTTCCATGCCTGGCGCTCTGAGGTACACTCAGCCTCCTATCAAATTGAGTACCAGAGTGTCCTTTTTATTCTTGGGCGCCTTGGGGAGGTAAAGACGGCCCAGCGTGGGACTGACCACCCAACCTCACTTCGTACCGTAGGTCAAGAACATGCGGAGCGCTACCTCCACATCCCCCATGGACCGTTCACGGCGCGTGCGTATCGCACAGGGGATAGCTTTACCTTTATATATATATATATATATATTCAGCAAACATAAATTGAATTTCAGGCATAGGATTAGCCTCAATGGATAAATTAAGTCCTTTTCTATTTTCGAGGATTGTACAGTTTAGAAAAAGAAGAAAATAATAAATCTATAAATCTGTTAACTTTGAATCTAGCATTTATCTGTTGAGGTTAATTAAAAAAAAAAAAAATTTAGAACATTGAGTTAAAGCTAAATATGCTCAATAGATGGTAGCAATTGCAATAATGAATTTTCTTCAAGTCACTGCGACTACGTCGTATAATCATGTAATGAAGTTAAAGAGTTAAAAGCACTGAAACTGTGTTAGAAGCAGGGCTAACACAAAATAAATGTATTAGAAGGTAATTTGCGTTAGAGTTATTTTTTAACCTGCTTCCGGAAACAAGTAAGCATTTACTACTTATAAAATTACATTACTTATGTATCGGAAATCAATTTAAGAATCTCTTTCCATTTTTCGGTATTTTATATTGTCTAATATTACATATAAATTAGTACCCTAAATAAATGTTCTATTCTTTGTAATGCGACACTGTTTGATGTAGGTAATAGGACGGTCATGCATTGCTGTCCAAGGTCTATTCCATACATAGCCAAAATAAAATAGGAAATAATAATAACTGAAGATATTTTATTTAACTTCGTCACTAATATAACAAATAAAAAATATGTTTACAATATGACTAAATTAAATAGTGAGCCACCCATAAATTAAATTATTTTATCAATAATTTCTTTAGCTTCCAAATCACTTTTAAAAAGGATAAACATAGAGGGTTTTTTTTTTTTTATTGAATTGAACTTTATTTAGACCTTTAGGCAATTCAGGTTTAGAACGAATGGATGATGATTGGAGAATTGGTGGAATGAAGAAAGTGGGAGGGAACGGGAGAAGCCCGAGAAAACCCACTAGCAACTAAATATCGGATATTAAAGTGGCGCACAAGCCGGAAAGTGCTGATCGATCATGAACCAAGATTATAACAAGTCGCCGTAGCTGAATGGTAGAGCATTGGCGTAGCATTCGGGATCTCGTGGGTTCGATCGCAGCTGCCGACCATCTTGGTTGAGGTTTTTCCAGGATTTTCCTCAGTCACACCAGGCAAATGCCGGGTCGACACCTTTCCGAATCCTTTCCCCTCCCCTATTCCGGCCTCAACCTTAGATGCCTAAAGGCCAAAAATAAAATATTCAAATTCAATGAACCAAGATATCGGAAGAAGATACCCGATCTTGGACTATGTCGACTATTTTGTTATTCTAGATTCTGATAAGATTCTCATGACGCAAAAGCAGCAGACATTTTACTGAATATTTCAACAGTAAAAGGGAAAATTATATTCGAATTTCGCAGAAAATACCTTTATATTGCATTTGGCTATTTGCATTTGTCTCTCTGAAATTGATTATTCCCTACAAGTACAGTATATTCAATGATTGCACCATCATGGTGGTGTAATAAGGAACCAGAACGAAATAATAATTTACAAGCGGAATTAGATATAACCCTTGTGGAAGTTCTATGCTACTGATGAAGACATAAAAAAAAAAACTTTCATTACACATACTTTAAAATATTTTATTTAGATCAAGCTATATAATTAAACGCTTGCTTGATTTTTTCTACTATTTTGCTTCATATTCTCCATGGCTCTTAGTCAGTGGCGGCGCAAGGGGATAGCCAGAGGTGTCCACACTCCGGACCCCACATGCTAAGAGGGGCCTCACAGGTCGCGGAAGCAAATTATTAATTGCTCGTTTAAGTAAATCAATGGAGAGCATATCAGTGGTGGATGGTGATGTTATAACTATACCGTCTCAGGCTTCTTACTATAATATGCCACAATGTCAAGTATAGTCTACAATGAGTGGGCAAGAAGCTATTAATCATATTTAGTGAATCCTCAGGTGGCCCACCAGCTTTCCCGTTTCACTTGCTCCGGCTCACAGCTGCCCTTACGCCGCCACTGTTCTTAGTAACCTATTATTTCATTAATACTGTATAGATGTCAGTGTGTCTGTTTTCAATTAAAATGTATCAATAGGTCAGTCACTAGTCCTTTGTAAGTGCGGATTTTTTTTTTTTCAATTCACCATTCACATTACTGCGAATGCCATGAGTTGGTTGTAAAGTGTTTGCCTTGAAGGAAAATACGTAATTATGCACTAAATGCAGTTGCATTATCAGACAGGTTGAACTGTTTGATTCACTCCCAACACCGAGTATGCGTACCTGACTAGTAGATCGTTGCCTTATAGCATTCAAGAGGCCGTCGGTTCAATCCCAGCGAACGACCATTATGACTGAGGTTTTCACTTTTTTTTATTCTCAGTAACATCAGCCAATATGGTACCTTCAACTTAGGTCCTGGCCGACACCTTCCTTTCGCCTATACAGACCTGAACCTTGGATATCTAAAAGGTCATAAGTAAAATTCAAAATTCTCATTCCCAACAGCAAAAATTGAAAACAAAATATTAAGTTGATTATCTTGGAATAAACTTGATTTTCCACACTGAGACATTGTGCAGATCATTTCGGAAATACAGGAAGTTTCGTGTACTTTTAGAGGTATTTAGCATCATGCAGGGCACAGTTTTAGACTAATGGACTGTGCTTCAAAAAAATAAGACATCTGGTCACCTTATTCAGGAGTGATTCTAAAACATTAGAAAAAAAATGGTAAATAAAACTTTATGTAGTTTTTTTTTTGTTAGGTTAATCTGAGTCAGTAAAGCTTTAATAATATCTTTAAGTCTCCGTGACATTGACGATTGAAAAAAGATTAAGATAAAGAAAAAGATCGGCGGCAGGATGAATCTCTAGCCATTTGGATGAACCAGTGTACAAATGACTTTACAAACACCTAAAACTACAGCGTTCAAAGTTTTGTTCAACATTTTTGTCAAACACAACGCATTTCAGTTACTAAAGGAATTTAATAACTTGTCCAAATATTAGTTAATAATAGACATACAAGTGACAAAGAGTAAGCAACTCATATACAATCATAGACAATCGAAGGTGTACCCAATACATCTTTTTAGGCAAAGCTTATGATTGATGAAGTGCCGCATAGAAAGGTTTCCCTAAGCATACATTTCATTGTCAAGAGACTAATAAGGTTCAATATAACAATATAGAAGTCCCCTCAAAGCAAGATTCATAAAC
This sequence comes from Lepisma saccharinum, assembly GCA_022664845.1. Lineage (NCBI taxonomy): Eukaryota > Metazoa > Arthropoda > Insecta > Zygentoma > Lepismatidae > Lepisma > Lepisma saccharinum. The sequence goes on from JAGDQP010013940.1 coordinate 23,226, forward strand.
CTTGCTAACATAATTTTGATGTATTGGCTACAAGTATGATTTGCTAAACAGATGCTACTTGCGTATCTCGAGGTGTGATTTGTGATAATAACTTTCTAGGTTTGCACGCCTCTAGCTCCGGGACGACTATCTGGTTTCGAAATTTCTTGCAAAGATTTTGTTTTGAGGTCCCCTATAGACTCTATGGCCCTAGGTTTTATATTTTTAGCTTCCCTATATTACAAATACCAGCTATGTATATAATAAAATTTCCAATCACAATTTCTTAGCGATTACACCTTGTATATGCATATATATTATACATATATGTTGACTCCAGAACCCAAGGCATACGAGTGACATTGGCCAGTAAAAAAGTTCAAGGTAATCTGTTTATATATGACACAAAATTGACACACTATGTGTCACATATTTCAGCTTATACACTGCTCGCCATTAAAATTGCAACACCAAAAGGGCGCCATCGGATTAATGCAAAATTTGTAGGATATGTAGAGCATTAACAGATAGATAAACAACTGGCAGCTCAGTGACGCATCAGAGGCACTGAGTATGGCATCTAGGACCAGCAATGGGATGCAGGCCAGAGAGCCACAGTGCAGTGATAGACGACTGTTGGTGTGACGTGAATATGTGTATATGATCGAAAGATTCCTAATCCTCGTCGAGTGCGGCAGCCCTGCCAGCTGGTTTTCACCTTTGATCGTTGAACAATTGTGGCATATCACGAGTGCGGTTTATCCTTCCGGGACATTGGTGCCCGTATTGGACCGATTGCGTTCACAATGCAGCAAATATGGACTCGATGGCCCCACGAAGGCACTACGCAACGACATGTCGGATCCCAACGAACGTGCCATACCACGGGCCGATCCAGACAGATTGTGCGTATGGCTATGACGGATTCAACAGTGGCATCCTGATCACTGGCGAACCCATGGCAGGTGTTGCACAGTGCCCAATGTCCCCATGAACAGTTCTACGTCATCTGGCAGAGCGGGGCATATTTGCACGGCGCCCATTGCTGCGGCTTCCGCTGACTGCACAGTATAAGTATAAGCGACATCAATGGTGTCCCGAACGTTGCGCATGCAGAGCCGAATGATAAGACATCCTCTTTCCAAACGAATTCCGCTTCTGTCTGCAGCATTATAATTGCCGCATCCATATCTGGCGGTACCGTGACATTAGGCTAGGTGACGCCTGCGTTTTGCTTCACCACGTCGGTTTGGCACCGCGCGTTATGGTGTTGTGTGCTATTGGATTCCGTGCCCGTTCGTGTCTCCTATTCATTGGCGGACATGTGACCAGCCAATGGTACATCGAAAATGTGTTCGATTCGGTTGTGGTCCCATTAGTGTAGGCCCTGCCGGGGACCACATTCCAGCAGGATAACGTGTGTCCGCATGTGGCACGTGATGCCCTAGTCTTCCAGGTTGGTCACCGACTTCCGCTGTAGCCACGTTGTTTCGCATCGCACAGAGCGGTTAGTTTATTCATTTGCTACTTGTACCTAATTTGGGGCTGCTATCTTCTTTTCTTCTTGGTGTTTCACTTTTAATGGCGAGCAGCGTATTAGCTGATAATATATATATATTCAGAAATCCTTAGACCTTAGTGTGTACATGAACAAAATATGACAATTTTGTGTCACATATATTTTGGGTTATACATAAAAGATAACGTCGAACTTTTATATCCATCAATGTCACTTGTATGCCTTGGCTTCTGGAGACGACATATATCTATACTGTATGTGCATATGCAAGATGAGAAATCGCTGAGAAATTGTGATTGGAAAGCTTATTATGCTGGTGTTGGTAAAATAGAAAAGCTAAAAATATAAAACGTAAAACCATAGAGACTATATGGGACCTCAAAACCAGAAAAAGTTGATTTCAATAAATTTCGAAACCCGATAGTTGTCTCAGAGCTAGAAACGCGAAAGGCATCGTCACAAATCACACTTCCAGATACGCGAGCCATGTCGGGTTAGCAAGTCACACTCGAACTTGTAACCGAAACATCTAATTATGCTAGCAAAATTTATGAATGCTGCTCTGAGGAAACTTCTATGCTGTCTTATTAAACCATATTAGTTGCTTGACAATGAAATTCATGCTTAGGGAAGCCTTTCTATGACAGGTAAGCTTGTAGCGACCATCTGACCATCAAATTTTACCGGCTGAACAGATGTACAGCTTTTGTGTTGATAATGTATCAGGCATAAATTTTATCTATGTTTCAAGAGATTTGCTACTTGTAAAAGAATTGTCAATGCCAGGTCATATCATAGATTTGTACCTCTAACTCAAACCAAAATCAGATGTTATGAGTACTCACAATCAGAAGAACCTACTGATTGCAGTACTTCAGTTCTTCAGTACTTCCAGAACGTTGTCATTTGAAAATAATGACACAGTACGTTGTCGTTTGACCATTTACGACGAGAAATGTTGGATTGGGAGAATGAAGGCACCAGTCAGGAAAATAACGATCTTGTTGTTCATTTTTACCATCCCCATGGCCCAAGAAAGACTTTTAAACTCTCTACAAATGACAAAGTTTGGGTGCCAATCAGTATGGTCCTGCGAAAAACTAACACCAGTAGAGTTAACAACTGCTACAGATCGTAGCTTTGATATCAGTGAAAAAGTGTGTACAGAAATTAGTCATCTGTTTACATCACTGATGTCTTAACAATAGAGCTATAGGAAGAAAAGAAATAACAGTTTTTTTTCGGACAAGTTGTGATTCATAAATTAATCAAATTTTCTTTCTTGAACATTACTAACGTGTTATTTTGACTTTTTCTACAAATTTACATCTACGCCTCATAGCGCTTTATGACATGAAGTCTCAGTGATGATAGAACTCATAACTCAGAAACTAATCAAGTTTTAGTAATGAAATTTTAACCACTTGTTACTACACGACTATCGTATATTTTGTGCAAATTTGGGATTTATCAAGTGTGTCTCTTCTGAGTTATTTGATGGTGAAAATACCCGATTTTCGAAAAAAAAAACCGCCATATTTACAAACCGCCAAGAAATCAAGTATATGGTTCTCAGATCTGAAACTCGTTTGGAAAATTGTATACCATATAGCCTCTATCCAGATAAAATATTGAAGGTGAGTCTCTATTATTTCTGAAAAAAAAGGGAAGATTTGTAGGTTTCAAACCTTAATATTCAAATCTTTTCTTTTTTTTTTGAAAGTTTTAAAGTAAACCTAAATCTGCATAGAACCTATAATGTTGTAAAGTTTATTCTCTTTCATATGGCTTTTGTTTGAACTCAATATCTTTAATAACAAAAAAGTTACAGCGTTTAACGTAAACCTCTGAAAAGTGCAAAATATGCTCACGCGCCAATACAAAATGGCCGCTACAAAAAAAAAACTGAACACCTAAAATATTAATGAATGCTCGTTCTCAGTTTCATAAATGTAGTGCAAACTTAGTTTTAAAAAAAATATCAGCGACCTTCTAAAATTAATTGGTCTATTTCATTTGGATTGACACCAAGATGACTTTTTACTTCTTTCCATTCGTGAAGAATACAACACTCCATGTTGCATTACTTATCGATTGATCCACTTTTTTTTTTTTTTTTTTTTTTGTAATTCTGAGAATGAAAACGAAACAAAACCTTCTTAAATCCTCTCTTCGCGAGGGATACAGAAAATGGAAAAAGGCAAGAAAACGTTTTTCCTTATAGTGGACCAGTAATCCTATTCATAACCGTCTTAGGCACGAAATATATTGGTTTAGCTTCTCTCAACCATATCGCTTGACTTGTAAGAGTTTGTTGACTGTAATACATTTTGTTTAGATGCTTCTGGTATAGATTCTCTTTTCAAACATTTTTTAAAGGGATTGAAGGTTTGTTTTCCTTATTCATCATTATTTATTATCTATCCCGCTAGTAGAAGGTTAAGCCCTTTCTTTGGAAGTTCAGATGGAGTATCATTGTACTGATTTTCATTTGGGGCGCTGGGGGTGAGTGGTGTGAAGAGAAATATAATATCAAAGATTAACAAAGGAATGTCTTCTACTCGAACAAAAATTCTGGTGCGAAAATATGATTTTCCGGAAGAATGTGATACGCTGAGATCAGAAAGGATGATCATTCATCTGTGAACTGCTATCTTCCTCTCCTAACTAACCAATGACTTCTCGAATACTGTATAGTACTAAAGACTGGAAACAACATTGTAAGTGGTAAACTTAGTGAGACAAAATTTTGAATAGAAGTAACGTGGATGCTGCGTTGCGGGAGATGAGAACCATGGCAGCCATCTTGAAAGCCACCATCTTGTAATTTGTTCGAAATTTTTTAGTGAAAAGTGGGTCATGCGACATATCGTTTTAGGCTAGCTTGTTTCAAGAAACCAAGATCTGAAGTCAGTTTGTACCTACCTTTATTCCTTTAGGAAATAAGGCCACTCAATATTGGGATTTCACGTCCTACGTCATGTGCGTAAAGTGCTATACATTTGGACGGTCATACAAACAGTTTTTTTTTTCTCAAATTCTTATGAACCCTGCGAAGCACGATCAGTTTCGATTTCTCACCATGGTGTAGGTCGGTGATGTTTCACGACACACTGTCTTGTTGATGAGTCCAACAACTGAAATCAGAAGGCGTGAAACTGGGTGAACGAAAGAGGTATTTGATAAAAACGGTACGTGTTTAAAAGTGATCGTGTGGGTAGCTTATAAAATGAGTAAAACAATAATATTTTCCTTTCAAATAGGTGTGAGGGATGATTGAACGACTTTAAGATTTTCAAACTTTAACATTTCCTGACGGTCTGAGTCTCAGATGCCTAAAGGCCTTACCGGTAAAAGAAAATTAAAAAAAAAACAGCATTTCCTGAAGATGGTGTAGGCCGTTGATTTTTCACACGATACATTATGTCTTCAAGCGACCGAGAGATGGAAATCGAAGAGAATCAGTTGGTAGAGCGTTAACTTCGCAATCGGGAGGACCGGGTTTTGATTCCAAGTGCCGGTCATCCCAACTGAGATTTGCCGTTTCCCTCGATCATACCAGGCGCATCCAATTTATTTCCCTACCCTGTTCCATCCTGTCCCCGCCTGTGACATAAATACAAGTCATGAGAGTAAAAAATGAAAATTAAGGCACATCAGATCGGGTGAACGAGGATCAATGGATCAATGACTGTTGAGGGCACAGAGGTGAGAGAAACACAGCTGACTGAGACTTCTGATGGCACTTTTACTGTTTTCCCCAGCAAGATGGCGCACATCCCACTACACTGATGAGGTGCAGGTGTAGATGGATATACAATTCCAGGATATTGGAGCACTCAGCAAAAGCCTGCCGAATGCCCACTCCTTCACTTGATTTCACATCTTTTGATTTCTATCTTTGAGCTATCTGCAAGACAGTGCATCGTGAAAGACAACGAGCTACACCATCTCCAGCAGCGGATTAAAGCACTCTTCGCATCTGTTGAACCTAATGTATGTTTTGCAAGGTCCAAAAGATTTTTTAAAAAAATACTTGGTTTGTGTGTCCGCCCAAATGTATACCATATGTCAGTGTTTCCCAACCTTTTGCAGGCTGCGGACCCCTTGATTTATTACTAGTTTTTTTGCGGACCCCTGCTCCTCCAACCAAAGAAAACATTACACATAAAGTATCAATAGATCTATAGCTTTAAAAAAGACGTACAATTTCAATACATGAAAGTACAATTGAGTACATTTTACCAGCAATACTGCAATTCGCGAATTAATAGCAATAATAATAAAGAGTATTGAGTTTGTTTGCCTACTATTCTTCAATGTGATGGCTGACATTGTTTTGCGTCCGTCAACTTTTTTATGTCTGGCTTCAAAGCTGATACTTTCAGCGCAGATCTGTTTCGATATCAAGTCTCTTTTAGTACTTATTTTTTCATACAAACAAGTACAGATAATGTTGACTCGCACAAGTAGTCGCGAAAGAGATCAGATGTGACAATCTCTTTCTCGAAATATCACTATACCTAGGTATAAAGACCGCGGATGAAACCAAAAGTGTACCATTACTAGCAAACGCAAACTGGGAAACAACAACTTCAAGGAGAAATAGCAGAACAACTTAATAAGCTGGTCTTCTTCATTTAGTGACAGCTAATTTTCATTGTTTAGAAACGGGGTTTTTCGATCAACTGTTTTTCTCGTAGGAGACCGGAAGGTAAGCTCTCAGCTGGGAACCCAAATAAAGCAAATGCTCCTTCATGCTCCCAAATTTCTATTCGAAAGTTCTGTTTCACTTCCTGACAGAAATTCGTTCAGCGTTGGAATGGAATCGTATTCCTTACTGTCGATTCGGGGGCCCAAATAGTAGCTATTTTTTTCACTAAAACTACAATGACACTGGAGCCTTAAATTTGATGTATTCAGAAATGAGACGAATTAGGAATTGTCGAAAACCAAGAAAAATCACTTAAGTAGTGCTTTAGTTTTGGTTGCAATTTCGAATCAACCCGAGAAGTCTCAAATATGCGTGTCAGGACTCTTCCACGAAATAGCCAGCGCAGCGCACCTCAAAACGTAATGTTCATGATCTCTTTCTGTCTTGTTACACAATGCAGTGAAAATTTTGGAGTGAAGAGGAAGATTGTGGTGATAACTAAGGGGACTCCAGGTGGTGGTGAGGTTAAAGGTCTTCATGTTTCTGTCGTCAAATGCACTTCCCTTCCTTTTACTTCTCTCCAGCTTCAACAAAAGAGTTTGGATGAATCGCCACTCCACGACAAAACAGATAAAAATATCGAAAAACAGTTACCAGAAATTCAGACTATTTCCTTGGTTTCATTTATGGTGCACGGCCTACACAGGGTTTAGAAACCAAGAAATCTTGGGGGAAAGACAGTATCTAAAATGAAGAAGGCCACATCCAGGAGCTGTTAGTGGCTATATTAGCTGTTCTATTTCTTTTTAATTCAAGTTTCTAGTGAAAATTCAATTTGAGGATAAATGATCATATGAAACGTAGAGGAAAAAATGAGGGAATATGCACTTTTTAAAAAAAATAAATTTATACTCGTAACAAGTACTACACAATGGGTGAAGTGAATAAAAAGAACCAAATACTCGAAAATGTTTACTCGCGAGTAAAGTATTCTCTCGCCTATCAGGTGAATAAAAGTTTGCTTTTACTCAAAAGTATTTTCTTGTATCAATTACTTACAACTTATTAACTCTTATTTAAGTAATTGCTTCAAAGTTCTGAGCATTTACTTACCACAGAAGCATTTACTTTCAAATCGCAAGTATTTACTCTTGATGGAAAGTATACTCTCTTTTTCTTCACTTAGTCCCAAGTATTTACTTAAAAATAGACATTTACTCGTTTTTATTCACTTCACCCAATGACAGTTTCGATCCAAAAGTTAAAAAAACCCACAGTTCTAGCGATTTTAAGAATATGAAATACATTGGAAGTAAACGGGATAGTTGCACTTTAAAATGCGTTCATGCATATCCGCCTTCTTTCCCTGTACGCTCCATATCAGTCGCTTCTAAATGTTATTGTTTATTTCATTTTATTTATTGTATTGGTTTGTTTAGTTTGGTTTTAACTCGACTTTCGTAGTAAATATTATCGTGTTTTAAAATTATTTATAAAAGGAAATTGTATAATTACATGAAAAAGTACATGATAACAAATCACAAGATGAAGGCTTTCAAGATGGCTGCCATCATTCTCATCTCCCGCATCTAGTAACACAGCATCCACGTTACTTCTATTCAATATTTTGTCTCACTCCGTTTACGGCTTACAATGTCGTTTCCAGTCTTTTGTACTATACAGTATTTGAGTAATCATTGGTCAGTTAGAAGAGGAAGATAGCAATTCACAGATGAATGATCGTCCTTTCTGATCCATGCGTATCACATTCTTCCGGAAAATCATATTTTGATACCAGAATTTTTGTTTGAGCAAAAGAAAACAACACATTTTCTTGTGAGTAATAACGAGTGGTGAACTGAAACAAAAGGTTATAAGGTCTGTGAACGACAAGGTATTCTTCAGTCGGACACCCTCTCTGTTTAAGCATTTAGGACAACGTGAGGTTAAGTTGTTCATGCCAGTCGAAAAAACACCGGTGTCATGATTCCGAGGAGGCAACAGTTTTAACATCGTCATTGCTCTGAAAATGTTGTCCAGATATGTGTGACTTTAGGTGAAGAGGAAGATGGAAATCACTTAGTGTGAAATCGGATAGTTGGCCGTGGCATACAATCAACGGTTTGACGAGCGGTATGAGGAAGTACATTATCATCGAAAAGGATTACACAAATGCGAAGAAGACGTGGGTGTTTCCGTCGGGTTGGCCTCCCGTATCTACTGCAGTGTCTAGCAGTACACATCGGCATCCACAGTGCATGCCTGTTCCATGTACAAGTCCCACAGAATCTTTGCGGGATGATGAGATTACTTTAAACTTTTTGGGCTGTGGGAACGAGGGATGTTCCTATTACATAGATGCTTGTTTTCGACTTTTCATGAGCAAAATACAGCTATGCCTTGTCCCATGTCATAATTCGATTGAGGGAACCGGATATTTCGCGTATACCGCTGTATGACAGTCAAATAATTATGTCATCATCCGTCCAGCCTTGTTGTTCTCGATTAGTGCACGTTGAACCTATTTTGCACACTTCGATATCATAAGGTGTCCAATATTATGAATGATTTGAAAAGGTAACTGCAGTTCTGAATTGATGGCTCGTAGTGGATACACTCCTCGACACACGTAGTGTTCACGTCAGCCATTGAGACGATGAGCTGACCTTTTCTGTGGATTTCTCATTTGCCACATTACGTCATCCTGCTTCAAACGTACGGCACCATTTCGCAACATGCTGTCTTGACCTTCCCCACAGGCTTCAATAATTTCTTTATGAATATGGACAGGTTACAAATTTTTGGCACACAGAAAAGAAATCGCATACTACTAATCATATTCATAATTGTCTTAGGCACGAAATATATTTCTTTAGATTCTCTCAACCACATCGCTTGACTTGTAAGAGTTTTTTGATTGTAATACATTTATTTAGATGTATAAGGTTTACCTCTGTCTTTGTGTAACTTTTCAAACGTGGGGCCATTTTGAACGACCATTTAAAATAAGACACGCTTACACCTCAAACGAAATATTAATGGTATCGGTACACACAACATGTTTATTTTACTCTCCTACAACCAGATTTAAAATTATACCCCTTGTAACCTTTGCTTCTGATTCTGCCTAGTATTATAATGTGTATGGGATCTCTTCACACATCACTAAAGATATATATATAAGAGGTACAAAGTTAAATAATACAGGAAAAGGTACAAATAATTAGTATAAGATTATCATAGTATAAGAAAAGTAAAAAATAAAATAGTCTCAAATATTGTCTTGAAGATATACTTAGTAGTAGAGGACACTTTTGCCCTTTTCTGGTGGTAGTGCTATTATATGGCTTTGAGGCTGTTTTTTGATATTTGGTAGTGTTGCTATAGGTGTTATGAAGGTACCCTGTAATTTACGTTGAGATCGGAGCAGAGGAAGGGGAGTATTTAATTTTTAAAAATTATTATTTGTAATTTGCCCGTCGCCATTTTGTTGTTTGTTGGTCAGCCACATAGGACCCATCACCCTCACCGCGAAACCCAGTATAAAACCCGATCGCGGGAAAACTATACAACGTGCCGTGGAAGATAGTATATGGATTTTTATTGACAAATTAGGTTTATTTTTCGGCTGGAATTCATATTATTTTTGACGGAGAATGCATTCACCGTCATCTTGAAGCATACACTTTATATGTCTTACACATAGAAGATTCGGTGCTCAACTAAGCTTGTTCAGTTATATCTTTTGATGTTTGGCGCATGCGCAGGCATGTTCCCTGATGCTCAGTAGAATTTGAGTGTGCAGGTGTTCTTTTGAATGGACAATGAGTCGTACTTTTTGTTGTATCCCACCTACGGCGGTCGGGGACGGGAAACAAGTTGTATCGCAGCTATTCTGCTCAGGAGGAGGGATAAGTTTCTTTTTGTCTGGCGTTTGATTGACACCGTCGCCAATTGATTGACATTTTTATTAGAGTCGACGCGAACTTTTTTTTGTTTTGCACCTCTGGTGCTCTAGAGGAGGGAACATATCCTTTGATGCTCTATTCAAGAGAGAAATATTCTTTTTATGTTCTAGACAAGATAGAAGATGTTTCTTTTGATATTTGCCGCATAGCAGGTGTTCATGAATTCTTTCTGTCCTCTTGATGATTACAGGAATTTTTATATTTTTGAAAGAATTTTAAATTCTGCATAATAATATTCTTTTATGTTGTGTTGCACAATATTGTGCAATACTTACCATTTAACTCAAGCTGCATTCTACTGCCTTCTGCTGCCTTCATTATTAGCTTTTTGTCTTTCACATTTTGAATCATCTTAAAAATAATGCATAATTATAGAATAAATAGATTTCTGTACACTCCATCTTTTTTGTTTCCTTTCATGGATTTTTTAAATAAAAGATTTGGTTTCACCTTTATACGAAAAAACTTTATTTGCATTTTATAATATTTTTACAAAAGATTTTACAATCTCATCGTTTTTCTGAAAAGTAGAAAATATATTCTTTCCTCGCACACTGAAATAAATGAATACAATACAGAATAGTCCACAAAGACTAGATTCTTCGTGCTGAATTTGAGTTTTATTTACATGATATAATTTGCGATTTCGTTTTAAAAAATTTTCAATTGGTTTAGTAGGATTATTTCCGAAGCTATCAAGATATCGGTCCCGCTCATGTTTATTAATATATATGGCAGTCCAGTGAGTTCCTACGAACTAGAAGCACTCAAATTTACTATAAGTGCCGCCGGATATTTAACTTGTTTTGTCCACTGAATAAATTCCAGTAAGCGTAGTTGCACTAGTACAGTCCTGAAGTACAACTTTTAATATCTGATCAGTCCACATCACTTTCACTTTCACTTATTGGTGTTGGTTCATACACTGTTGTGTTTTCAGGTAGAAAAAAAGAACGTAAATGATAATAAGTTAAATAGTTTGCGTACACTGACGCTTCTTTTAAAGCACAACGAAAATTTGTAGACTGATGAAGATGGTGAACACAATTTTGTGAAGGAAATGATAAACCATTATATTTTGCACAGTGTATATCTTCCAAATTAATTACTGTTCTTTGTAGAAGAGACTCTAGATATATTTGCCGTGCTTTGCCATGAGTGAATACACAATGACTGTGCGAGGTATACTTGGTAACTATCTTTTTAACTTCGCTGTATTCAACTTCGCCTTCTATCCACTCTAGACCAAATACTTGCTGGCTTAAATAATTATTTGTATATCTTAAACTAGGAATAATTTTTGATATTGGAAATGGAGGTTTAAATATCCAACTTTGAAAACTTTTGCTATCTACATGAACTATGACTAATTCTTTGACTATGAAATTATTTTCTTCATTATCATCGAAGGCTGAAAAGTTTACGACAGTTCTATGCTTGATCGTAAACTAAACTACATTTTACATGGTATGATCCGTATATATATTTCGATCCTGATCCATCTGTATAAGGGAATCAAATTGAGCATAAATAATACATGATATACATTGTGCAAGATTTTGACTGAACACAATTCGGATATTAACGTGAGAATCTTTAATAACATCCCATGTAGAATCATGCGAAGTATTAGTAGGAGAAAGATAAAAGCATAAAGATTATATCCATGAGGGTAATGAGAATATGTGACGGTATGACTTACATTTTCATGAAATATACCAGTTCCAGAGAACAGGGTGTGATAACTTCGAACGTATAGTTGATTAGCATAATCTGGAGTAAGAGGGGTGGGAGGATAAAATTGGGAACCAACTTGTACTTGCAACTTATTAATATTAAAATTTCAAAGTGGAAGGGATTTTCATGGTAGTTTCCATTGAATGCAATATTTGCAGTAAAACCTTTGGTACATTTCCAAGAAATATATTATCAAGGAATCAATATTTGCTGGAATAGTATGTACTCTTGTTTCAACTCTAGGCAGTGGTAATTTTGCAGTTTCATGAGTCATAAAACTGTTTAATTGTAAAGATAAATCAGCATAAATATTAATTCGAGGAACATAAAGAATAACCTCTTCCAGTTTAACTTTAAATGTAGAATTTTCAGCTGCCATTAAGCAGAATGCATCTTTACTACGACTTAATTTTATACGAAGATTGACTTTAATGGAAGAACTCGATTTGATCCAGAAATATCTGTATGAAGTCGTCAATACAAATCAATGGAAGCGCTACCAGCAACAAAAGATTTTCGTTTATAATAACCAGCATTATTTTCATTGACTTTTAAAATGCCCTACAGTATTCTTATACCATAATCCAGTGGTTAAATGAGTTTTGCTTGCATCTTCAGAATAATTAAGTAGAGTTTCATACTATGCTCTAAATGGGCACATAGCATTTGAAGAAGAAATAATTTTATCATTTAAAGAAACATCGACTTGGGTAAAAAGTGATTGTAAAAAGTTATTCACTGGCGCTACATTATCTGCCACAACAGCTGGTGATCCTTCTGCTGCTAGTTGTAAATTATCTTCATTTCCCATTAATACTTTACAATTGACACAAAGGTAAATATGTGCAGGAAGAATATATTCGGCAGTATCTCCAGGCACAAGAAATTCTATAGGTCCATCAGAAGAAAGCGATGAAATTGGTCGATACTGTACCAGTCGAGATGATTCGATAGCAGTTTGTGTCATAAGCACAGAAACTAAATCGAATTCATTCGTACAGCATTCATTACTTTTAGGTGTAAGAAAAGACATTTTTAACTGAAAATATCTCTACTCTTTATTTTGTTACATACACGTCCTCTTTTTAAACTTGGTGGTCCAACACGCACGGAAGCCTTACGTTTTCGTGCCCTTCTTTTACCACTACCACTAAACAACTGACTGACTTTATTTTCAGCTTTCTTTCTTAAAGATGATCTAACTTCGCGAACTCATGCTTTTAAAGATTCCTTCATAGACCGATTTTCCAGCATATCCCCCACAACTTGTATTCCCGTTCGTAAAGCTTGTCGCCCTACTGCTTTTGCTTTTTGTTTAAGGAATGGCATAGGAAATCGAAACAATCCGCGAAATAAACTCCCAATCCCATGTCGCCGTTGATAAACAGGTTCTGCAAAGTAAGGTATACCTCTACCTCTATGCATAACTGTATAGGTTTTCATTTTGATGAGCGCTTAAAGTGAAGTTTTATGGTCAATGTCCCGGATGCGAATGGTAAATTTCAGCCTGCATGGTCCTTTAGTAGTATTTCTACAGTGTGAAATGAAAGTTTTGCAAGTGGAAAATAATGCACATTCTGAAAAGTTATAGTTTGTACTTTTCATGATGATTATCCGTCATATCTACAATTCGTAAAATAGGTGCTTTTGTATCACCTACAAACTGAGGTTGAATAATATCTGTGTAAACAAACACTTGATGGGATATCCAATGTCTAAAAATGGCTGCTTAGGAAAACGACTATATTTTAAATTATTAATATTAGGTTCAAAACCTAATTGTAATGCTAATATGGGTGATAAACGTAAAGATTTCATACTATCATCAACGTGTGCAGTGACAATGTTTGAATATTCAAATTTTATACTTGAATTTATTTTATTCAATTCATCTAGCAACTGTTGAACGGTGGAATAATATCCTTGTGCTATTTTATGTTTTACATTATCATACCATATTATATTTTGACTGGAAATAACATTATCACATATTAAGGGAATATGAATTTCACTTAATCCTACCATCCACTAATCATTTAAATGTATTCGATTATTAAGAATGTTGAAGAAATGTGTTAGACTATTATTAGAATAACTTTGAATACTTCCATTAGAAGTAAGTGTAATATAAACGCTATCGTCATTACCCTCAGAAATCATTTTCTTTTAAAATGTAGTGTCACGCTTGAAGTTCCAAATTGAAATGGTAGCTTTTCCCCTGCATATCTTTTAAGTCTACTTGAAGAGTATCAAAATATTTATTTTCAACTTTAACATATTGTGGACAATCAAAAATAAAAGAATTTATTTTTCCGTAATGATAATCTTGAATTCCAATTTTTCGAATTAGTTTCCCATAAACAGGTTGATCTTTTACAACATCAATACAAACATTTATTTCTGAAGGAATAAGCTAATCAAGATTTGTGTGAAAAGGTGCTGGAACATTTAGATACTTTTGTTTCTTTTCCGGGTTTTTGGGATAAAAGTGAACTATGGGTGTATTCACTCTAGAATCATTAGTAAATGCTAAAATATTTTGCAAACCAGAACTCATCGCAAAAAGAAATTCACGTTTAGGACTTCGTTTATGAAAAATATAAACTTTATCTCTACTTTCCTCATATTGAATAACGATAGGATTGTCTTCTATTGCTACAGGATCATCATTGATCATGCGTTCAACACTAATCATTTCTACATCATGAAATTTTTTACTAAGAATACTACTATCACCAAATGTATGTAAATGTTCTTTCTCATCATATTCTTTTCCCATTTGTTTAGATAAAGTCGAATGAATAATATCTAAAACCGAGTGTATTGATTCATAATATCCTGCTGGAACTTTTATAGTATATTCTACTATATTTGTATTCCGTATTTGAATATTCCACAGAATAGAAAGTCCATTGAAACCTACCACCCAATTTCCCCTTAAATGTATTGGCTGGCAAAGTTTCGTAGTATACGAACTTGTTTTATTTTCAAAAATATTATTGCAAAAATTTGATGGTAAGGTAACATAAAACTCATCGGCTTGTTCCTGAGACAACATGCTTACGACTGAACTGATTTCTGTTGAACCCAACTATTCATAGAAAATGGATAACCCAACCATTTGACATAAATCTAACCTTCTCTACGGTTAAATACTATTTCAATTAAATTACTTTTCTGTTTTCCTACAAATACTTTTTGTAATTCCTGTTGATAAAATGAACCTGTTATAAGTTCCCCATTCCAATCTCGAATTTTATAAGTCATTGGATTACTTTGAATACACTGATCCACAATAAATATTTCGGGAGACCATTTCGGTAAATATCCTTTTTCCAATTTATGTTTATATTTGGTGACTCGAACGTAATTTCCCGCTTCAAAATTACATTTCTGCTTAACTTTCTTTTCTTTCCCTATAATGTTCCCCAAATTTCATTAACATTAGAATCATTTACTTGTACAGGTGCATATTGAATATAAGAATGTTTCGTATGAGTATAACTTTTTACAAGATCTTGAAAAATATAAATATAACGATAAGTATTTTCAGCAGTAAAGTATTTATATCTTTTCCTTCAAAGTACGAATACAACGTTCTACGAAAGCAGCCTTGATCTCAGAATGCACTTCAAATAGGCGTTGTCTCATAATCTGGCTGGATCGTGTAAGCTTTCTTATAGACAATCATCATGTGTTCTTCATTCCGGCACTAATAAACACTGTGAAAAATTGTAATCATTTTAAAAAATCCCAACGGCCTGAGTCAGAAGGCAAGAAATTAATATTTTATTAGTCCTACTCCCTTCTCAGCATGGGTCTAAGATGCCTAAAGCAAAAAAAAAATTCTGTAGCAAGCTATAGTTCAACTGGTTATTGACCTCTCGGGCTGAGCCTAAAATACCAGAAGGTCATAAATAAATAATATTTCGCTATCATATTGTGATTCAAGTTTTTATAGCTCCTATTTTTAGCTGAATTCTACAATGATCCAGCACCATATTCACAAATCGTATATTATTTACGAAATGACAAAAATTCAGATCTCAGTACAATTGTCAAGTTTGATTTCTAGTCAAGAAAATAATAAAGACCGCCGTGAATGTAAATTTAAAATCTAAAGATATATAATTAACAAACTCACCTAATTTGACAACTGGTCGTGCTAGCTGGCAACCTCCAATGAGTCGAACAATTATAATTATCAGAAAATAGAAAATTATACTTAGTATCTACATACAGGTCTTATTTCAAAGTGATATAAAATCAGCAGGAATTATGTGCGTATTTTCAGTTTAGGGGTGCATATCATAATTTGATAATGTTTTGTGACCCATACTAGTGGAACTGATTATTTTTTAAAATTTAAAGTGATTGCCTGAAAAATTCATTTGGAATGAATTTGAAAAGAAGCAAACATTTGGAATGAATTAGCAACAGTATATAAGAAATATTTGAAAAGGTATGTTTCCTCATTTCTCTCGGTTGATAATCATTCTTCAATATTTACGAAACTGCTATCAATAGCAATTGTATTATGAGTAGCAATACCAATAATAAAACTATTTATGTTAATTTTCCGTGTTGACAGCTAATATAAGGCACTGTTAAATCACAATTGCTTCACCTAAAGCTTCAGGTCAAAAGCTGCCTTTCAACAGAACACCAATCATGACTATATTAATCTCACCTGTCTATAATAACAAAGTGTAGACAAGCAAAATCCACTTCCGTTGGTGACCGTTAGTAATAACTATTTATGTATTTTCAAATGGAACAACTCACTATACTTTCGTAGTAAAGTAATCGCTTCACATTATGGACAGCCTTAAAAATTAATGTAATGTAAAGAGATAGAAACTATTTTATTGAATTTATCCGTCTCAAATTAGATACTCTCGGCGGTAATATCAAATTTTACTGAATACTTTTACAAAACAGAATGTAAATTACTCAAATTCCTTCCGTACTTTATTTCAAATTTAGTTCTATCATCAAAATGCTAAAATCCATTGACTCAAGTGTTCTGGGTTCGAATCCTGTAGACAAACATTTCGGAAATTATTTGTAAGACATTAAAAATTATAACGATAGAAGCAATCCGGGATTTTTAACTGGGGCATATATGTTTCTGATTCGCACTAATTAAAATGTGATGTAATATAAATTGTACTTCAAGAAGACACTATCTATTAAATATAATTAAAAACCTACTTACTTTTTCTCAAATGTTTGTAATCTTGTAACAGAAGGTCCAAGTTGAACGTATACTGTAGAACACAATTCAAACACTTCTCAACAGAAAACTGAACAATCATTAAAGCCAAGGGGTTAACTCCAAGTATTTATATAATTGTAATAGTTCCAGAATTTTCGTCGGCGCCGTGAACGAAAAGGATTGTAACTTTGTTATGTTTTAAAAGGTTTCTTTCCGCTAAGTACAGTATGCCTGCTACCGGTCATAAATTCATGTCTAGTTCAGAACTTCTGATACACAAGAAAAAGAAAGACACAGTTACATTTCAAAAGGCATTTCTATCACAGTGTAATAAATAACATATTTATGGGAGTTTCTGCCTGTCGTTACAATCTACCGTATCTGGGACCTCATTAAAAATCGTTTTCAAAAGACATACTGTTATTTTTTCTTCTTTACCAAGCCTCGTTAAAAGACAATTACGCCGCACTTAGAATATTTCGCAGGTATCTTATTTGTTTGCAATGCCGAAAATACACCGCTATCAATAAGCCTCTGTTTAACGACATAACTGTATTCCACACAATTGCGTCTGGAACAAGTTTTTTTCAATTAAAATGGTTGTACCTTCAAATGAAATAGTAGCGTCCCTTTTTGTCTATAACATTTTTATAGCAAACCATTCAAAACGAAGGTCATTCTTGAAAAGCACTTATTTTTTCATTAGCTTTATACATTAAAACAGTTTCCCCAAAATAGCGGTAAACCGTTAGTGCCACAAAAAATAACCAAGGTTTCTCTTTTCTTCAGTCTCCAAAAACAGTTACAATCGCAGTATTTTCTATTGGCTAAGGAAATTCTCCATTCGCTGACATTGACCATAATGGACTTCACACAGATTAACAGTATCAAACAGACAGTCAACAAAGATTTCATTCGTAAGGACTGTTAGTATCAGAGAAGCAGTGCAGGGTGTCTCTCCGTTGTTAAAGCAATGATAACTGGACTATGTATAGCATAAGTGTGTTTACCTTAAACGATGTGTTCCACATTATTTCTTAATAAAAATATTACCTGATACACTGAAAAAATTAACAGATTTAAAAAAAAATGTATTCTTCGACGCAGCGTTCTATAGTTTTTCCGCGATCGGGGCTTTATACCGGGTTTCAGGGGCGCAGGGCGGGCGATCCAAACGGACAATAACGACGCCGACGCGGGATGGTCAACAAACATCAAAATGGCGGAAGACAAATTAAAAAAAAACTATCTTCCCTTCCCCTCCTCCGATCTCAACGTAAATTACAGGGTAACTGCATAACACCTATAGCAACACTACCAAATATTAAAAAAAACAGCCTCAAAGTCATATATAATAGCACTACCACCAGAAAAAGGCAAAAGTTTGTCCTATACTACTATAATTTAATATGAGATTATAAACATTTTTGGTAAAATTGTTTGTGTATTGTAAATATGCATGTACTGTTCTCACGGACTCTATAAAAGAGAAATACACTGAAACCGGAGTTTAGTCAATGAGAACAGAAACTCAAAACGTAAATTTGTTTATTAATCCCCATTAACTGACTTAAATTGTTTTATACAAGAAATGATATTTCTGTGAGAAGCAAATGTCATCTACGATTAATTTGTGTTCTGCCATCTAAAGCGCAATTATTGAAGTACTGTCAACTCCTTCCTTACCCTTTAGCGCCAAATGTTGATTATATTCAAGATAATTAGTTTCTTTAACTACCATCATTGCTTATTTCTACTAGTGTCTACTTTAGTTTGTAGCCAAAAGATGCCACTTTGTTTCATTTATAAGCAAAAAATTCTTATTTTAACTAACTGTAACTGCTCTGGAAGGGATTTTAGGGAATTGTTGTCAAATATTATTTAGAAACCAGCCCAAGAAAATTATTCTGGTTTTAAAAATATTTTTTCAATTTCTTGGTCCTTTACGGACATTCTTGAGTAATTTTGAACTTCCTAACAGCTATAGTTAACGGAGTAATGCACTAAGTATGAATGTTTCTTCAAAGCAACACTGGGACTGTAGGATACAAAGGAAATGAAATTATAAAGGGAATAAAACCCAAATACATACAAATTGTTTCTAGGTATAGTGCCCTATCGATATGGATTTGTATTAATTTTTGTTTTATTTATTCTGTTTTTCAAAACGAAATGGGTGCTTTTAAGCTATTGTATCACTACCGCAAAGTAGCGCCACAGGTTCTTTGCTCTCACAATAATACATTTAGGGCAAAACTGGCTTCACAAACGTATTTGTCGTTAAATTCTAGCACAGAATGACATATTTCACCACCCCTTTCCCATTTAAGAAAATCAATCGAGATTCAATATGGCGGACTTCAAGATGGCGGCCATGAAAAACATACCCTCCAGCAAGTACAGCTATGGACATAAAGATTGTCGCATGTCTATAGCTGAGATTTCTTCTCTCAAAAATAAATATATTGAAGCGTCGTATAAATTCACTGACTTGCAATGATAAGCAGAAATGCGTAACGTATTTGTGTGAAAAATATTGTCCTGATATATAGCCAAACAAGGGAAATATAAAATTAAATTAAATTTTGCGTCGAAAAAATTGTAAGTTCAAAAATCCCAGCAAGTTGTAAAGTTCCCTTATTTTCCCCCCGCAAGGGAATTATTTTGTAACCCAAGGGGAATTTTTAATTCTAGGCTTTGCTAACAAATTAAATACTTGATTAATTTAATGAGGACATAATTATTTACGACGTAGGTGAGGTTCAATTGTATTAAAAATAAATTACCATATTTCTTTAAATAATGTAACTCAATTTCCGTTCCGTAAACCCCAACTGTTATAAATAAATGTCAAATGAGATACTTTTTCAAGAAGTTAGAAAACATCTAATTTACTAATGATAATCACTGCCCTCTATTAGTAATTGAATGAACTACATGAACTACACGATTTGTCTAATTATTTCTACCGATATTTCAAATTGAAGTGTGTAATCAGGGAATATATTAACGAATTGTTTTAATTTTAAATAACTTATAATAAAAAAAACAGTATATATTTTATCTTGTCAGATTTGCGAAAACCGTTTTTCAAAACATTGCGTTAAACGAGAGAGTCTTCTTGAAACGTAATAAAATAAAACTGTCATTTCATATACATTTCTAGAATGCAGGGTGATGGCAATCTAGCCTATTAGTTTAGGGCAACGGTTCACAAACATTGGACATGTTGAGAAATGTGTCCATGTAGATGCATTTTCGAACGACTTAAGCCAGGGATTATTTAGGGGTGGAGGGTGGTTCCGGACTCCCTCCCACGAAATTCGGATATTTTTAGTAATATTAATATAATTTTGGGCAAAATTATATGCATTTTATGTAAATTTCACACACATACAGACCTCGGGTCCTTATTGTGAAGGCGTTGGTTCTGCGTGAAACCATCTTCTAGATATGTGCCTGTCTTAAGCAAGCGATTTTCAATGGCAGGTTCGCGAAAATATTTTACCAGATCCAGGCAAAGAGCTGTTATTTATCTATTTTGCTGAATCTGGAAACATACTTTTCATTTTCTTTCAGCAACAAATACGTAGTTTAAAAAGATATAATGCCAACGCTCAAACTCCAAATAAACTGTAAACCTACTATCAGTTCCCAACTATTGCAGAGATCCATAGATCAGTGGCGGCGTAAGTTTATCTGAGGCCGGGAGCAAGTCAACTTGATTGATGCCCATTCACGATAATATCGTGAACTCACTCTGCTACTGTTGGCCGAAAATCTAATTTTCCGTTATTTGGAGCCCCTCGGGAAAGCTCAGTTGCCAAGGCAGATATTTTTTCGCTCACTCGCCGTAACCTATACGTAAAAATGGCTTCTTAGAATCTGAAGAGTCATGCTTGCCAAGCGAATAAAGAGTTCTGAGACGGCATTGCTGTTACGTCACCAACCACCATTGATGTGCTTCATTGATTAAGCGATTCACTTGTGTCGGTGACCGGCAGTTGCGACTATACAGAGTATCGTGCGATTTGCGATCCCTGGAATGTGAATCGTGCGCTTCACTATCAATCTATCTATTATAGAGTCAGTGATATCTTAACCAGTTAAGTTCATTAACGATATCACATCTTAACTGTGTATTCAGCAAAATCGCTCTGTCTCTTGGTAGTCTGAGGTCCCGCAAAGCTAACCTAAGGTAACAGTTTCCATTCTGACAAACAGCTTTCAAAAATTCCCTGACAAGAAGCAATAGTATCTCATATAGAGGGAACAATTAACGCAGAAAACACTAAATAAGAAGAACAATCACGGACAGAAGGAAAAACGGGAAAATATTACCTGATTTTAAATAACCCGCTTTCTCTCTCTGCCGCCTGCTCGGATTGAATTCGTATCAGTGGATTTATATTACTTTCTTTGTGAAGTTGGTTTACTACATCAATATGTATGTGAAAGTGAAAAGGATTTCTCATACTTCCCAAATTAAATTAGGAGTCGCCGTAGCTCAGCGCGTCTGACTGCGAATCGGGAGGGCCTGCGTTTAAATCTCGGCCAGGACGCTAAAGGCTTTTCTCTCACGTATTCACCTCTGAAAGTGACTGCCAAAGTGTTCTTGTTATTTTGGGGCACATGGGGTGGTAATGTACCTTGTGAGTGAATAGTAATGCTCACTGCCTTGTAATCAAGGGGCCCGGAGTCGATTCCGGGTAGGGGAATAAATTGTTCGGAACCACGTTGCGTCATCTTTCCTTTAGCCGTCTTTCGTACGTCATCTTTTTCCTATGGAAGTCAATGGCAAACCAATATTGGTTCACAATACCGATTGTCACTGTCACTTGTTAATGGGACTTAGTCTAGTGAGTGATTATTCAACAAATCAAATCAATTAGACTAACCACCCAGCCTTACTTCATGCCGTGGATCGAGAATATTCAGAGCCCTACCTTCACATGCCCCATGTGCCTTTAACCACGCGTACGCATCGGACAGGGACCTTTGCCTTTAGCCAAAATGTCTCTTAAATTCTAGTGGCTAGCTCCTAAAATGAAACTAATAACCTAACCTAATTTGACCTAACCAGAAATATGCAACAAGTTTCTTCCATATATTTAAAAATAACAAAATATCAATCTAGTTATTAGTGATACTAGGTTCAACATTGGCATTTCCCTTTGCATCAGTATTCCGGGTCGCAAAACACACGCTCACCTGTATTTTCGCCGAAAATGCACGGTCGCAAAACGCACGCCACTTTTCCAAGTCGGGTGGCCCTGATTTGATGCTCGACAACTGCACATACATTTCCATATTTTCAAAGAACTTTACATTTTCTTTCTTTCTGCTTAAAAATCTCCCTTGTTATTCTTTTAAATATTTATACATTTTACTAATTCATTGACGTAGGTCGGAAAAGCCAGTATTATTTTCATTATACGTAATTTCAAAATTTTATGCACTTTACAGAAATATGTTTAGTACGTAGGTTGCCTTTTAAGTTTTTACAATCGAACAATAGGTGGCGTTAATGAGTTGTGGCACCACTGTATTTGTGAACATTGACGTTTGTTATTGTGAAGCCAGTGACAATTTAGAAATTGACTGAGTAAGTTGTTGATAGTGAACGTTTAAAAGAAGCAAGTTTGTGCAAAAATGGAAATCACCCGTGAAGGCTTACGTTGGATGATTTTTTATGATTTTAAAAAAGGCCTTACTCAACAACAATGCATAGAATCGCTTCGTGCAACTTTTGGTAATGAAGCACCATCAGAGAAGACTGTTTACAATTGGTTTGCAGAATTTCCTCATGGTCGTGCGTCCGTCAGTGATGAATGTCGAGAAGGTCGGCCAAAATCGGTTGTCATTCCTAGAAACATCGATGCTGTGCGCAACATGATTAAAGAAGATCGGCATGTGACTTACAGACAGTTAGAGGCGTCTCTTAGGGTATCGCAGACTGCAATACAATCGATTTTGCATGAACAAATGTTGATTGGTGTCAGGAAATGTTGAAAAAATTCGACCGAGGACGTTCAAAATCCGTATACAACATTGTTACAGGAGACGAAACTTGGATATATTCGTATAAACCTGAAAGCAAACAAGAGTCTACTGTTTGGGTGTTTAATGATGAACCCAATCCCACTAAAGTTGTTCGTTCACGGAGCACTTCCAA
>JAGDQP010013941.1:0-46468 GCA_022664845.1 Lepisma saccharinum
CTAAAGTCGTTTCCAGAAAGTGCTCAAAGGTGTTCAAAAAAGTGTAAAAAAAGTGTTCTATTTTTTACAGTGTAAGGCGAGATTTGAATTTTTGAAAATTAAAAAATACTTCGAGATCTACCTCAGCCTGTAGGCCTACCGAAAGGGATTTTTTCACTTCCGATCACAAATTGGCGACATTTTGATACAAGTATTTCTATAAGTTTTGTAGTCTAAGAAAGAAGCAGGAAATGGAAGACGCGGGGCTAGATCCGGGAAGTCTGGGTGATATAGTATTTAGCTTTAGCCAATCAAGCTACGAGAAACACAGCAAATTTATCACGTTTCTCCTTGTACGTATATTGGAGAAGTCCGTTGGGAAAACGAATGCACCAGAGGTTACCTGCCATAATATATTGTGCAATATATTTTACAAGTGCTGAAAAGAGATTAAAGTTTTAGTTAAAAGTGTACATTTTTTTTACATTGTAGATAATGCCATATATATTACTTGACCAGAACGGCAGATTTTTCACAAAATAATTACTTCGTTCCATTCGTCTTTATCTTTCTGTTCTATCTATGTTCTAGCGGACGATCTATCTTCCTTTAATTTGTTCCTTCTTCTTCTTTCTCTTTGTTCTACAAGTATTCCTTCAATTAAATTCGTTAGTATACTATCTCTATGTAAGCAATGTCTTAACCATTTTCTTTTCAGCATTGACTTCAGCATAGTACCTTTCTCGTTTATTCTCTTTAGTACTTCATCGCTATGTACTTTTGCCAATCTCAAATGTACATTCATCTCCCTATTCACATTTCGAAGGCGTTCCCCTTCCATTTGAAGTGTCCACTTGTCTAGTCCGTAAAGAGTGTCCGTAGTTCAGTTGGTAGAGTGTTCACGAGGCCGTGGGTTCGATAGCAGCGACCGACCATCCTGACTGAGGTATTGGCAGTGTTTTTCCTCGTTACACCAGCGCGATGGTACCTTCAACTTAGGTCCTGGCCTGACTCCTTACCACGCCCGCCTAAACATAGATGCCTAAATGTCACAAATAAATAAAAATTATCTAGTCCATACAACACATGTTGAAAGGTGAAAGCAAAACGTGAGGAATGCCACAAAACAGATTTATTGAAACAATCGCCAGAGCTGAAAAGGGTCAATCGGCCCAATTTTTGGACCAGGTCACCGGATCTATGCTTGAGACCCGGTAACGCAGAAGGCGAAGCAGAGATTTACTGCTTTCCCGATTATACACTGTTATGTTTGAGCAGTCTTTCTACCTGCGGTGACCAGGAGCAGGAGTGTTAAAGCCCAGAATATATAAAACACAACGCCGAAAAGTTCCGAAACGGATTTAATAAACCACCGCATAACGAATGAAGCGTACAGATAAAGAAGAGACATGTCCATGAAAGGAGATTTCTTGTAAAACGTATTTTAATGTCCAACTCTCCTATTTACACCACATGTATTTCATATTCTTAAAACCGCTATAACTTGGTGATTTTTAAAGCTTTTGAATTCAAAGTTTCTAAGCTATGAACTGTCATTATGTAGTATTTGTTCCGAGTACAACCTCATTTTTTTAAGTGGACATATCCCTTTCTTTCCCTGCACGCTTCATATGGAAATGGTACCAAATTCCCTGGAAAGAACAAAAATATCACCGGAGGTGTGCAAATATTCCCATCGGAAAGGCTATCCTAAAAGAATTTTGTGTTTGATGTGTTAAATAGGATAAACGTATTAAAATCTTTTCTCAAATATGAAATTCTCGTACATAGAAGCTCGCTTCTCAAGGAATCTCTCATATTATAATATTGAGTGATTCTAACCACGTGAGCAAGACCGGCCACCGGGTCAATTGGGTCAAGATTCGGACCTGGTCTCCGGTCACCTATGTGCGGGTCATACTGGGTTACCGTGTCAACAAAAGTGACCAGGTTTCAGCTCTGTCAATCACTACAATATTTTAACTACCATTTTTTTAAACCAATACACACAAATATTTAATGTTATGTGATTACTTACAGGTATCAATACTTTGGTATTTAATAGTTTTGAACTCATCGTAAAGACATTCACATGTTCTTTTGATGGACTCTTTCTCTGGTTGTCCAACTGGTCAATGCAGGACTGATGTTCTGAACTGAGGTCCTTAAAAGTATATTGGATACAAGTTATGGAAAATAAACGAAACATCTCGTTTATCTTCTATGTATAACATAAAATATATGTGATACAAAATATGGCAATATTGCGTCACATGTTTCGTGTCTGAAGCGTCAGGCCACCGTTTCCAAGGTTCTGGATTCGAATTCCGGCTGGGACATGGATATGTGTGGGTTTTAAAACTTAACAGTTAATGGTATCATGACGGGCCGAAGTCTATAGTTACTGAAATGGCTCACAAAAGCAAAGTTTACAAGGTTTCTTAAACATATTTTTCGTGTTATAGTGAAAGATATACTCAATTAAAAAAATATCAAATGTCACAACTCTTTTGTTTTCAAGCCTCTCAATTTTACTCATCTACTTTCCGTTACTTTCTTCCAAAGTTAGAATGAAAGTTATCTAGAAAGATGAGCTGTCGTCGTAGTTGACCAATACCGTATACGGAAGTTTAGAGTAAAGAATTACGTTAAGGAATATCTCGTGTAAAATACGATATTTATGATCAATTTTCCAACCCTGAATCCTGGTACATGTTCACAGTAGCAATCATGACCAAACATTCCCAAAAAAAAGTTTTCAAGGTTATATCGACCCACTTTTCCTTTTCATCTCTATCTGTGTTAGATACTTTCTCCTCACCCCGTTTTCCTCTTCAGTCGTCTATCCCCAACCCTACACAACCTCTTCAGCAACACCACCACTACCATCACCTTCCACTCCCCCATGATCTAACAAAAGCAGATTTCGCCATGACAGGCTTTTCCACGGGAATAGATTTGAGGCAGGTGGTTTTGAAAGTTCTCCATTAGGTATTGTCTCTTCCATGTCCCGACGGAAGGTTCCAAACGTGAAATATCCATCAACGATGTCTGCCGTTGCAACAGTACCTGAGAGTGCGAATTCTCATTTTACCTGAATCAGGAATTATTATTATTATTAGACTAAGAAAAAGAAGGAAAGAGCATACACACAAGATAGAGAGGGGTATATGTAACGTACTTTTAATTTTATCGAATATTTTATTAGTATCTTTATTTACACTCTGAAACATCATAATAGGACCATTTTTTTCAGTGTGCAAATTAAGAATTTTTTACAGGGAGGGATGAAGTAAGAAAATAACAATGTGAATAAAAATTTATATATTATAAATGCCTCTACATGCAGACTTCATCCCTCGTTAATTTGCACAGTGTTTTCCTCTGTAACCTTGCGTGTCGGCAATTGTCCAATTGTACATCATGCGGCTTATAAACGAGAATATTTCCTTTAAAACTCGAATCAAAAGTAGACGTCGCACCTTATATACGCGAGATAACGGTAACACAAAATTAACGAATCACATCTTGATACAAGTGAGAATACGGTAACACAAAACTAACGGATCACATCTATGATACACGTGAGAATAGCAAAAAAAAAGTATTATATGTTGATTACATGTTATAGCACGGTAACACAAAATTAACGGATCACATCGCGATATATGGGAGAATACGGGAACACAAAATTAATGGATAACACATTGATATACTAATGAAATCCAAACAAAGTGTTTTAATTTTACTTCACCCGGTACAACACCATTGAAGGGCATTTTTTGCTATATATTTCGTTATTGATTTAAACTTGCAAAGTGAGCATAAAGGGCGTGTCTAGTAGTTGTCTTTACGTGTTGTTCCACTCATGCAGTAATGCCGTTCTTAGTTACTGACGAGTGATTCTAAGGAGGTGACTGATTCATAACTACCATATTGTCGGAGGACACTCCATGCATATTCAATCAGGTTTAAGTCAGGAGAATGAGCTGGTCACTTCAACTCGGCCGATATCCTCTAATATCACGTAAAGATATAGATAGTATGGTAGCTATGACTAGGCGTGTATTGTCATCGATAATTAGGCTATATGAACCCGTGGAATATCCTAAACGACAAAATGTATTGTGACAGCATTTTGGAGACGTGAAATTGGCCCAACCTCATGAACATTTCGAAACAAACAAAACTTCAGGATTTCGTGCAACACTTTGTGCAAATTTGTGCACACAATCACAGATATTGATAACGTTTGGTTCAGCACAGAAATGTAAAAGAATGTGCTTGGCCCAAGTTCAAGCTGGCTCAAATATTACGCAAAGGGAGCTGAATCCTTTCCTAGATACTCCCTATATTGTTCAAGTCTGACCATTTAATGAGAAATTAAAAATATTATTTTTAACTTCGCTGTGTTTAAGTTACTTCCCTCAATAAGAAAAAGAACATGCTTTACTATATAGTGCATATTTTGTGAAAATTTTGATAATGAATTAGAACTAGTGTATGAAACATATCTTGATAAATTATTTCACCATGTGGGAGCCACAGTTCAGAATTATAGGTTAGGCTTTTCATTAAGAATAGTTCAAAACGACAAAATATATCAAAATATGTTTCATGTACAAGTTTTGAGGATTAAGAAAAGTTCTAACAAACTGAAGTTTGATTTTCGGTAAGATACTGTTTTACAAACTTCAACATTTCAATGCTGTTCTGTATGTATTAGTTATTGAGTAGCTGACAATACACGAAGTTTTTGACATACTACTGATTCCAACAAACTTAGATATCGTAACTGCCAAATCCACTTTCCATTCAAATATTTAAAAGTTCATCCCCGGTAGAGATAATTCCTAGAAGCCACTGGTTACCCACGTATCATAAGTCAATTCGACATCTTGTACCCTACTTTTTGTCTGAAATCATATGTCAAACACTTTTTGAGTTCCAAGTCTTGTATGGACAGAATCATCATGTACCGTATGTAATGTAGGTTCATCAGGTACTGTTGTGACCTCATATCTATAGAACGACCTCGAATTCAGAACTAAAATTTAAGTTTCCTGTGATCCACTATCATTTGATCTCGGTTTTTAATTTCCGAACTCCACTGTCACGTACAGAAGATTCCTTTCTAAGAGAACCTGAGCGATTTTTTTTACCTTTGTGTGTGTGTTAGCCATAATTAATTCAACGAGTATAGTTCTTTGAAACTCGGAATATGTTTCTCTTATATTAGTTTACTCGAAAACCATTTAATTCATCTAGACTTGGGGTTTAATTGATGTAAATTTTCAATGAGCTCGACACCATAAAATGGGGTAGTTACCTGTTGTTTGAAGAATTTATTTACATAAGAATTTAAATTTTCCAAAAGGAATCGTGAAATTTAGGTTCAAAAGATTTTTAAAAAATGCACTGCTCGTGGATCACTCTGCATACATCATTTCCTTCATGAATAATACGTTTTTTTATCTAAGAAAGCATTGATGAAGATTTGTCTACCTCCAGATCTTTCTTGCGACACGTGATAGAGAGGGTTGTTCAGCTCACTCAACCTTGACCTCGTGATGGAGCATCAACCTCTAGCTCACATGCAACTTCAACCTCACAGATCTCGCGAGGTCCAACACTTATGGTTATTAACAGGGAGCTACTCCGTTCTATTACCTCTATTCTTTTTACCGTGCAGTGATAACTGATAAAGTTGCTTGTACCGATTATGTTTATTCTACATAATATTCGAAAAATGTTACGTAAATTTCAGGTCAAACGCAACAGATTAATAAAAGAAGATAGCACTAAACATTTCAAAATTTTGAACAGAAAAATGTGATAGATTCGCATTCGTCATTTAACACAAGAACATGCCGATAAAATTTCACAGAATTAAAAGCGTACAAATCAGAACAGTAAGCTCTACCAAATATTTTGCATGTTTTAGGCCACCGAAACCAGTGATAGATAGATAGAGAAGAAGAAGAAGAAGAAGAAGAAGAAGAAGAAGAAGAAGAAACAAAAAGGGAGACAGTTTTATTCCATAGTCATTTTGGAAGGCATCTACTGGGATTTTGCCGGGCCTAATAGATGCCTTTTACTATGAACTATTGAAGAGAACAAGCTTACCAAAACAATTTAGTGCATTCTCCGGATAGTTCATAGTATACTGTAACTCAGTAGGCCCTCACCGCCCTGGTCTACATTGCATTGGGAGAAGACATCTCATGTTTAGGCATCTTTGCAGCGGGTTTTATTTTCTGGGGCGGTGATCCCCTTCCCGCTGTTGCTCCCAATCCAATATCTTCAACCTGTTTGGTGCAGCCGGCTGCACCAAATTGGGGAAGACATCTTGAAATGTCGGACGAGCACCTCCTGGCGTCACATGGTGTTCGCCCACGAGGACTAGAACATCAAGGA
The DNA here is from genome assembly GCA_022664845.1 of Lepisma saccharinum. Classification (NCBI taxonomy): domain Eukaryota; kingdom Metazoa; phylum Arthropoda; class Insecta; order Zygentoma; family Lepismatidae; genus Lepisma; species Lepisma saccharinum. The sequence goes on from JAGDQP010013941.1 coordinate 6,397, forward strand.
GGCCAGTGAGGATCTCGCTGACAAATCAAGACGTCTATTCGGAACCACATTTGTTCCGAAAAATGACAAATATTTCTTAGCAACAGTGATTCCATTGTTGATTAGAGCATGCGACAGAGAGTATAACAGTTGAAGAATTACGAGAGCAATTGTTGTGTACCATATATTTATTAAATTCATAATTGCTCAAGTCCATAACTTAGGGCAATATTGTGATAAGTTAGTGTCGATACATACTAGCGAGAACTACAAACAGAGCAAACACAGAGGAAAAGTTGTTAATATCCATGTTAATTCTTAAGAGCATAGCACAGTAAGAGTTTGGTAAACATAGTATGGTAGCACATTGAAAGTCATGCAGAAAGTGTTTTCGCTGTTATGATAGAGAATCGAACCAGAACCGTTATTTGCAGGTTGCTGTTCTAAGAAATAAGTTACAACCACCACGACCAACCTTCGTACATGTAGAATAGTCTTATTCCTTGAACCTCAGATAACCAACTATAATTCGTTACTCATGGTGTCAGTCAAGTCATTCCTCTAACTGAGGAAAATTTCATTTATTTTTTAAACAGCAGACATTAGATACTTGAGCTTAGGAGAACGAATACTCTAGGTCGCCAGTAACTTTTAGATCCCTGTTTGATTCACATCACTGATGCAGCAACCAATATTTCTGGTCAATTTTCAATTTAAAAAAAATAGTGATTATTAACTAAACCCGGAAACCTACCCATAAATAGAACCCCCTAGTGTATTCGTGAGTAGTATAATCGAAAACAAGGCATTTATTCGATATATGGCATCCACATTCTTTAAGGCTCTCCAGATTCAAGTTATTTCATTTTTTTCTGCTAGGTTAGGTTAGGTTACAATAGGTTAAGTTAGAATAGGTTAGGTCAGGTTTGGTTCGGTTAGCGCACACTTTCCGCAGTTGGATGCCGTATACCGAACTTAACCAGAAAACAATGTTGTTGCCAAATTTCACCCGGGTTTCTGTGAAAGATAATGATGCAGTTGTACTGTTCAGTAATGAATTCACCAGAGGTTGTATCACATGTATTTGTAAATCTAACCACTTAAGCTTTAGAAGATCATAGGATGCACGAAGTTGAGTCTTCCACCATCACGGGCTTAATTTCAACCACACTAAACTTAACGGTTTCGCAACGTTAATTAACCTTAATAAGGCAGTTGAGAAGAACGCTAAGAGATGGATTCACAATACTGAGGAGAATACTAACATATCACAGTACACTATACATGTTAACCCTACAGTGGTGACGTAGGAAAAAATACCGTCACTGGCCAGCATTGGGACTGTGAGACCCATTAACATAATCTGGTTCTGAATTGAATCGAGCTGCAGTTTATTTAATTATATGTATTAAACCGGAAGGATATCAAACGCTAAAGGAAAACCTGAGTTACCGGAAATATGACATTTTGTAGGAGAAAAAAAAACTAGTGGGCCTAGTAAAATGAAAGCTTAAAAAACTGTTATGAGACTTTAACAAAAACTGCCATTTTCGCAGTGTAATGCAAATTTTTCAGTACACTTGTATTTCATCCATGCAGTTCGCAATTCGCAAAACTGTATCAAAGTATTAGGTACAAAAAGTGCACTTCAGACAATAGCACCCACACAACCGATGCATAACACATGACCATGACTCAAGCACGCCAACGTAAAGTTGAAAAGGAAACTAGTTTCGCAGAATTATAGAGAAATATGAACTTGAAAGGTGGAAAAAGAATGAGTGCACAGCGTTTTCAAGTAATACTATTTTTTTTTTCAAATAAGTATGTATCTGTCTCTGTCTGACAGACCCAACGTTACCACTGTAGTTTTAAGCTTTACGACTGGAATTGATTCCTCCTTTTTGTGTCATAAATCATGACATAATAGATTCTTAAAATTGAGACAGACTTAGCAAGTATACCACTATAGTTTATCGATAATCATGTAGTTAGAATAAGGTACAATTAGAACATTGATATTAAATAGTATTGTCCATTGAGAAATCCCAATTATTCTCAATTTTCCTCTGCCCCCATGTCTTTTCTATGCCACGAGCCGCTACTGTTCAATAAATCTACATTTATGGGCTTAATTGGCACCTATGGGCGAAGACGAAGAGATTATGTCCCTTGGTAAGCACTCTCTCGGAGGAAAGATGGAGAATGTAGCTGCCAAGACCTGTATCTGCGTACCTTTATGACATTTATACAGTAGAATTGTACTATATTCGAGTCTTTTGCTTTTACTATAAAGACAAGATATTCTTATCGAATATTTAACAGCCATTCTGTGTTTCTATTTATGGTTTGATGCATACTCTTCCATAGTGCAATGTAATACGTATCTCAAGATTCAAAAGTTGCGTGACGCATGTGACGTTCTTTCTCCTTCTATCTAGACTGTACAGTTGGTGACCTGCCTGTTATGAAATAAACTAAAAAAATCTCCAAACTAGAATTCTCCAAGCACAAGGGCGCGACCAATATAAATTAAAAATCGCCTACCAATGAAGAACTGTGCCCAGGTTGGCAGTGCCGGGTGGTTGGTGTAACTGTCTGACGTCATTCACCCAACCAAGTAGCTGACGCACACTGAAGGAGATAGTACACATTAGTGTTGAACAGAGCATAAGAATTACATTTCTACCGAAGAAAGGTGTAAAACCTTTGGAACTATGATCCAGACTAAAGAGGAAATACGCTGAATTGTCAGTTATCAATATGAGTAAGTAAGTAGTGCGCGTAAAGTGTAATCATGGCTGGGAGATGATTAAGAATTCACCAAGTGTGTGTCGATAGAAGTATTGTATGTAGGTCTATATTTTTCCATACAGCGTTGCACAATAAACGTACAATACTACGTATCACTCCTGAAAGGTCGGCCGGAGCCATAGATATCTGAAGACCATAAACAAATTCAATTCATTCCTGGAAGACCCGGTGAAGACTTTCATCTAGAACAAGAGAAAAGAGATGCAAAATTCAGTGTCATTTTGACAGGATAACGTTCATCCGCAAGGGATAGATCGTACCATGACTAAGTACAATTCAGGAACGGACAGCTTTTACTTCAGCCTCCGTATCTTGCTATATCTGACTTCTATCTTTTCGGCCCGCTGAAGGAGTTTTGGACAAGCAGAATTTCTGCACTGTTGATGAGGACATACAAGTTATATATTTCGTAATGGTTAGGTGAAATCCAGACACTTTTGGACCACTAATACAGGTACAATGTAAAATAATGCGATATAGGATTTTATACCAGAAAGTGCATCACAGTTTTTGTTTCCAAATTATAATTAGTATTTGTCGAAGTCATTTTAATGTCATACAACTGAACCGTGAATATTATAAAGAACTTTAGTTTCAGCGCTTAAAAGAAGATGTGTTTCTGAAATTTGTTTGTAATCTTTTGAGAATACAATTTTAGTTCATGCATACAACTCAGAGACGTCCGCGCACAAGGGCATCACCAATATTTAAAGAGATTTCTTGTTTAATGTCGTATATTTTCTAGAATAAAGCGTCGAACCGAACACAGAATATGTTAACGCTTTGTTAAATATTCTCTTTATCCCATTTTTGGTGAGGAACGATAGTCTTTTTCAAAAACAGAAGGGAGAAAAAGTGTGTCATTAAAAGAAGAGAGAAGGGATTTATCCCGTTCTGTGACACAATAGCTTTTGCAGTTGTTGAGTGTGGGAGATATTAAAAAAAGACACCTAAACCTAAAAAAGACACCGAGTCCTGTCATGCACTCTTCTCCGTTTCTGACGGATCCGTCGGCCATAGCTATGACGTCACATACTGGTATGGCAATTTCTCGCCGCCAGGTTAGAGAATATCTGTTATCTCACAAGTAACACTATTTCAAGTGGACACTCACATCTAGAAGAGATATAGGCCTACATATTTAAAATCAGCATAAAGAACTGCATTTATATGAAAAATATTAGGAGTCATTGGCCTGTGGTTGAAGAGAAATTGGCGGGAAAAGTTTTGAATAGCATTTTTTTTGGTACGCTGCTTATAAATATCTGAACCTAGTTTACACTGAATGCAGCGTACTATGGTGACAGACAGTCAAATGACGCTGATAGCTGCACGTCGCTATACTCATAGTCACCAGACACCAACGAGATGTGGGAGGTAGCTCTTTCCACCCAGTACCCATTACTATGTATTTGCTTTCCATTTCTTTCAGCAATTTAAAAGTATTTCCACACTTTTATATCACTCTCCACAGACAAGAATCTGACCATTGTAACATCAATATCTCCCACACCAATTGCGCTCTGGTTGCCAAACTTTGCATGCGCACATACTTTGGCATCCTAATTATGACGCAGGGGAAAAAAAAGCATAACCTTTTTCTACCCCGTCGGTATGTTTGTTTGTTAGTATTCGTGTGCCATTCTACGGATTCTACCCAATTCTACGCTTGTACCAGTGTGGGTCGCTGGTGACTATGAGTATAGCGACGTGCATCTATCAGCGTCATTTGACTGTCTGTCATCATATTGCGTTGCATTGAGTGTAAAGTAGCGTCAGATATTTATAAGTAGCGTACCAAAAACAAAATGTTATTCAAAAATTTCCCGCCAATTTATCTTCAACCACAGGCCAATGGCACCTAATATTTCACACGGAAACTCAGTTTTTTGTGCTGATTTTAAATATGTATATCTCTTCTAGATCTGAGTATCCACTTGAAATAGTGTTACTTGTCAGTAAACATGAAGCCAAGCTGAAAACAGTCCTGTTGTCCCCTTTTTCCTTGTGAAGCTATCCAAATGAAACGTCATTTAAAACTCTCAGGCCTTTCCTATCAAAAAATGCCTCTCCCCCCACTATTTTCTCAGTCCACTATATTTGTCTTGTCTCTGTGGATAGTAGAAGTAAATCAATAGTGTACAACAGTATAGGTCAAAACAGTAAAAAAAAAAAAAAAAAAAAAAAAAAACTGACGCTATGTTCAAAAGAGTGTTGCGTAATCTTGTCCCTTTGTATTTGAGTTTTCTTATATAGACTGAACAGGCAATTTTACTCACTCTTTAACGTTTGAGGGATGACGTCTCTTGGCGATTAGTCTTCTGTGAACAGAGATGAAGAAGTTAGAGGTCAGGATTAAGTTGAGGTTCTTGGTGAAACTAAGAAAAACTTTAGTCAGGAATGGCTGGCAGCGGGAATCGAATTCTCGCGGCTGCTAATTCCCGTGATGTTATCTATTGGACTAGAATCTCTGCAATATCTTTACACGCATATGCTAGGAATATTCTTATTTGATCACAAATGCCCTGGGATATTTCATACACATTGTAGATCTTAACGGGATATTCCTGGAATATTCCGTGCTATTAGGACGGGTATTTGTTAGTTTTGTGCCTTGGAAAATTTGTGACTTAATAGGGAAAAATTCACCGTCAAAACTTTTCATATAACTTAACTTACATTATTGAATGATATAGGTATCGATGACCTAAAGCTATCCAACCAAATGTGTGGGGCATTGCGTCCATCGGAGAGTACTTTTTGGTCCGGAAAAGGAAACTAGCCACCAGGACTCTTGTGTAGGTTCCATACCATCATTCGCCCGATAAAACCAAAGAAAACCTCAGATCGTATAGCAGCAGCAGTATTGGAACTTGCCTGCTTCGCTAATGCTGGTCTGCAGTCCATGACCCTAATTAGTAGACAAAGTGGCTGAGTCAATATCATTAGTTGAGCACACGGAAAATGGATAGAATATCCAGCACGAACATCTTAGGATATTCCAGCATCCTTACGCGAATATTCACAGCATATCTATAGAATATACAGATTCCGTGATAAGTGACTCCCTATTTTTAAATGCATATAACTTTTTCATTTGAGAGCAGTTTTGTTGAAATTTATTTTGTTATACATTCCACATTTTTTAGGTTTTGCATGCCCTGTCCAGCACTAACGCTCAAAGATAACAGGATAGTGGAATACCATATCACATAGTTCTTCATCGTTGTTCCTATCTTTTTTCGCACAACAGTGAATGCCGAAAGCTAACATGAAATTTACAAGATCGTGTGTGGCCAGTAATGTCTCAGTCAGACAACACTGGTAGGATGTTTATGCAGGATGGTGCACCCCCTCATTTCGCAAATATTGTTCGTGAATGGTTGCATGATCATTTGCCCGGTTCATGTGTGGACACGGGTAACCCACAGAAATGTACTGCAGCAGCCCAGATTTGACTCCTTCCGACGTTTTCCTTTAGATATAGGTGAAAGAGGAGATGTACCAAAGAAAAGCACGAAACATGGACGAATTGGAGGCAATAATCACGAATGTGCTCAATAATGTTCCCTGCATTTTGCATACGTACGAGTTCGTTTAAGAAAATGCCTATACAAATGGCAGATCTTATGTGGAAATTTAATAGATGTCAAACAAAACGTTAACTACTAATGCGTGTAGCAAAACATGTTTAAAGAAAATAGCTTAAGAATTTGAATTTATTTTAAGGCATTTAGCCATCTCAGGCTCATGCCGAGATGGGGTGGAGAGGACTGTGCAAGCCAAACACCCTACTTAACATTTTAGATAGGCATAACTCCTCAACAGCTGAACGTAAAAGCTTCATTCTTGCGTTAAATTAAAGAAAATAAATGAACTATATTCAATACCGAAATTAATTTCTTACCTATTATTACTGTTTAATTTTAAAAATAATAATTAAAATCGGTGCAATTTCAAAGACAGTAATAGAGTAGACAATGGGCCACAATAGGTGAAGCTTCCTTCTCCAAGAACTTTTGTACACATATATGTTCTTTAAATACATGTTTTCTACGGGCGTTTGTCTAACATTAACTTGATCGTTATTTCGTGGTGACGTCATCAATATGGATGGCGTTCGCGCGAAATCGGTAACTTAAACGATACTGTTCTCTCAGAACTGACATGTATGATCCCTTCTTAGAGCTATGCTATATGAGCCGTTACATAGATCTGGTGTTAGAAGATTATTATGCATTACATGAGCTAGGGAAGCCCATATAATACTTTATATGGACTTAGGGCTAGACCATATAATCCGTTCTATGGACTTAGGACTAGGCCATATGATCCTATGACACTACTGTAAGGTTCAGATCGCGTTTGCAGAGTTCGGACGCAGAGTATAGTGAACTAAAATTATAGAGAATGGTGAGTCTAAACGCTTGGTGTGGAAATCGAATTAACAAATGACGAATGAAACCTTTCAACAAGTATTTCCTTGAAGCTGATGAATGAGTTTTATACTTACTACTCAATTATATCTTTACACACGTGGGATTACAACCATAAAAAGTCACTTGTACAGAAATGGTACACTTTATTACAAAGATAAAGTAATATATGAAAACGTGAACTGTGAACTCTCATACATCGAATACACAACAAATGATGGGCAGTATGAGTTTTAACTCGTTACAATCCTTTACATGGACTTAGGGTATTATGCTATATGATCCGTTACATGGACCTAGTGTAAGGCCATATAATGCATTACAATGACTTAAGACAAGATCATATAATACTTTACGTGGACTTAGGGCTAAACCACATGATCCGTTAGATGGACTTTGGCCATGCTGATTTCAGTACTTATCGAAACTAAACCAAACTACCGGAAACTCCTTAGCTGGACAGGTCCATACACTGCCTTGGCCTGCCAAGCGGTTTAGGTTCAAAGAGACTGTCACTTGATCAACGGCAGCGACTGTTATTCACAGACCTAATTCTGGGGTTTCGTAATTTAAGTAGCCCGCAATTGGAATCATAATGTTGAGGAAACATCTAACCCAGGATCACTCACACCGACAGCGGTAGCCTCCTTAACCACTCTTCTAAGCAGAAGATCAGATGTCACTACTGCCGAGAAATATACATTAATAAGTAAATATTTTTGTGAATTTCGTCGTGTTAACGTCAGTTAAACCTACAGCCGAATATTTGTCCTCTTGCAAGAACAAATTCAGAAGAAAAACAGTGGAATTTGGTGTAGAACAAATTACCAACGATATCATTTGGGAGTGCCCGTACACATGTATACAACCGAGATAGCAATTTTGATCTGAATCCAAAATGAGTCAAGCTTACTTTGATAAGTAGGGCAACTTCATGTAAGCTTACCAAATCAAGCACAAAGGGTTTGAACAAGGAAGAATCAAAAAATCTAGTTTACAAGAATCAAGATTGGAATAGCCATGACAGGACAAGAAAAAAAACATAATGTGCTTCTTAAAAAATAAAAGCATCGCCCTGGGTGGGAATCGATCCGAGGACCAGTGGCACACCAATCCGATACAGTAGTCACCAGACTACGGAACCACATTCCCAAACCTGGCTTTCCAAGCGTTATTTATACTTGTAGTTCACTAGATCCCAAGAGACGCCTAGGGTGGTACTTTTGTTACAACAAGTTTGCTTCATGCTTGTTTTAAACTTCCAACATAATATAAGTTTCACAAGGTCAAAACAAGTGACTGACAATCTTGTTGCAAGTTGACATGCTATCTGCGAATATAAGACAGCATACAGCATAAAACTTGACAATTGTTGAAAATTCGATGTATTCTTTTCCCCAATTTTCACTTTTTCTGAGTGAAGAAGCACACCCAATTTTAATCATAATGTCTGACACTCTTCCTCAACATAAGAACTATTCCCATCTGATTTTTATTTGTCAAGAAAAATGTACAAATACGAACTTTTTCTTCACATATTTTTCCCCACCATTTCTTGGGAGGAAAAGAGCGAGAAGTTGTAAGATAGTTGACAGGTCTGCTTTCACGTGGCGACGCAGCATACTTATTTTATTAGGCTTTAGCCTTTTTTCTTTCTTAAGGAAAAACATCTTTCCTTTGTTCAATGCTGTTTCCTATGCTGGAAACATCACACACAGTTCCCTCTTATTCGCAGCAAAGAAATAGAAATATATATATATAGATAAGGAAAGAAGACGACCAAGGAAGGTGCCAGTCAACAACAAATCCCATGACAATAGTCACGCTGTGTCAGAATAGATGCAAAATATTGTCACCGTATTGTCAATTCTGTTGCCTTGCCTATCTTTCCTTGTGATTATATCTCGCCCATATACGTAGAAAGACGTTCGATAAGCTACATTAAAAATAAGTTCATTCCATTTATTCAAAATATACAGGGTGTTTCAGGATTAAAGGTAAATAATTGAGGAGGTGATTGTACATGACCAGTACACAAAAAAGTTCATATGAACATATATGTTTTCAGGCTTCATTGCAGAGATATACTTACAGAAACGTTGTTGCCATGGTGACAAGTTTGACCCACTAGCGCTACACAAAATCACCGCGAAAGTGAGATCACATGTTACAGAACACTAAGGTCACCTCTACAATGCACAAGTGTCAGATCAGGTGTCCGAAAATGTCACCATTAACATCAATACACTTGCGTTCCCGCACCAGCGATGATTGTGTACATTGGCGCAGTGCCTCGGAGATTAAATCCTACCAGTACTGAAAATTATCTAACAGTTCCACACGAGCTTTCTGATAGTTAAATAAAATAAAATGTAAGTTTGAAATATGTTCTGTATTGTATTTTATTCATAAACATTCTAGAAGTTAGTAGTCCAACTTACCTGATTTCATTAGTTTCAATACAATGTTCAAACTGTTTTTTAAAATAAAGTTTATTTAAATGTCAGTAATTTGGTTGACAAAACTTGTACAGTTCTGTATTCTTAATCTCGATAATAATTCTCTGGTTTGTATCCTACAATATACAGTGATGTCACGTAACAGGGATATATTTTCAATATGTAGTCAAAGTGTATATTCAATATTAATTATACAACACTGTTTCATTCAATCAAAATACTTTAATTATAGCAAAGAAAATGTATCGAACATGTTCGATTACAAGTTTTTTGTATCAGTTTACATTTTCATTAATACTTTACGAGTACTATATACGAGCTTGTTAAAAATAAAGAAGAAATGTACCTTGTCAGAATGAGTAAAATATTTTTATCTGTTCCATTATCATTTGCTTGTCAAGTGTTTTAAACAAAAGTAATACGAGTCAGTGTTATGTAATTACAAAACAAAATTATGAATACTTGTAACAAATGTTTCAGTCTTTTGCACGATAAAAGTTTCTGCAATCGAATAACTGTTTGTTTTATTTCGAAATCCTTAAAGACTGCAAATAAAACATCCGCCATTTCAGTTCTTCTTCAGCCACAAAAGTATGCACCGTTTCTTGATGTGGTTCTCCTTCGAGATTATTATTTTTATATGTATGCTCATAAAAACATTTCTATTGCAATGTCTTTATCTGGATGAGTTTGTATAAATGTTTCGTATATTTTCATTATAGGTAGTAAAGTAAGCTAACATTTATATAAATTATTCTTTCAACAATTCGTGCTCTAGGTTACTATATTCTTCTTCTTTAGTTTCTGTAGCAAAATGATAAACGCAGTGTAAACATGACCGAGGAAAACTCAGGGTCTATTCCCTTATACTGCTGAATATACAAACAGGACTCATTTCCAAAGTGAAACAATTGCACATAGCCATCGTTGCAGGTTTCAACATTAACTAGGTTCGACTCCAGTCATTTCATATCTTCAACAAATATTTTATCTAGCACAAACAAGTGTCTTAATTATTAAATAAGTCCAAGTTCGAAACACTTCCGATTATAATATGGCTATTTCACATGTTATTATAGTGCTATTTTACTGATCTTTCATCTACAATATCATACCAGTGCAATATTATTAAATTATTCCAAGTTGTTAATATCTTATGCCATTAAAGAATTAAATGTTATTATACGTCATTGTCCTCAAGACACATTCGACTCATTCAATGAAAACTTTGTTCATCTATCTTCCGTTCCCATATTCATGTTAAAATTTAGTTTGTGGGGTCTATATTAAACTGTTGTCGCATTTTTATGCGTGCAACAAGTGTCTATTACATAAAACTCTGTTTTCCCTATGTATAATAAGCTACGACATAACATATTACAAGTACTATGTTCTTTATACATGTTTTATTTTATTTCTCTACGTTTCTATATATGGATTTCATGTCGAAGTTCTTAAATATTTGCTCACAATAATTTAATGTAACTCAAGCAAGTTAAATCTCACTTCATTCTGTGTCCCATATTTTTTAAAGTTTCAGGTTCGAGTTTTTAAATAATATTGCAATGTTTTCTTAGTACGGCAGGATTTTCGATTCCATCGTAGAGGTTTCTGTTCCCTTTCAAAATAAATTCATACATATTTATAACAATATTTAAAAGATTTTACCATTCGTATAAACTATCACCAACTTGCTTTTCTTATTCTAGAAAGCAATTTTTATTTCCGTTTCATCTGTAATCAGGTATGAGCACCAATACAAATTAATTACTCTGTTATTTACTAAAGGACTTTACGATCAACCATGTTTTTCAGCACAAACACTATGCTCAGGAATGTCATTTCGGCGCAAAATTATATCCCGCAATGTAGTTCCACCTCACATTTATGTTTCGGGACAGCGTTCAGGTGTATTATTATGTGCCGGTATGGGGTTCTGGCGTCAGTATTATTTCTAGAAACAAATATCTAAAGTCTTTTGTTCTTATCTTCACATATGTGCCGGCTGGGTGGCCGAGCGGTTTGCGGCGGTAGGCCATCGGTTCGAAGGTCCCGGTTTCGAGTCCCGGCAGGGGCATGGGTGTGGATTTCAACAGCTAACTGCGAATCGTGACGCGCCGAAGTACAAAGTTACTAGACTGTCCCATATAAGAATCAAGTTTACCAAGTTTTCACATATGTATTTATCAGTCAGTATTAGTCAAATGTTTCAAAACCAGTGCGCACTATTGTCCTTTGTAACCATTACCACTACACCGCAGTACCCTCATTACATTCAAAGCATATTTATTCCTTCATCAATCATACATCATCTGTAGCATCTTTAAAACGCATTCACAAAAAACGTTTCTTCAATCCTGGCTTTTTCCAATTTACCAACGCTTTCGGAAGCCGGTCAGTTCGTGTTTCTTCAAATCACATTTTATTCAGTACAATTCGTTCTTGTTTTTGTCTCAGTTTCCGTATATCTCACTCTCAACTTATATTCAACGATTCTGTTCGTGTTTGTTATCTTTCTGTATTATTATAGCAGATGCTTAATTATTTATTAGGCTGTTTTTCCATGCCTAAATTAAATATGTTTGTTTTGTACAACTTAAAGGAGAGTTTATGTTGTTCAGAGGTAGCACTAATGTAATTCTAAGGTAGAGCTAATTTATTTTTACTGAATAGAGCAATGTAGATAAGATGTAGAGCAATTTGGTAGTTCTTGTGGAGTTCCTAAAGAAATAACATAATAAAGACATTCTTCCTGAAAAAGAACAATAGCATTTTACAACTGGCCATCTCGGGCTCCTGATCTCAATCCTTGAAAATACCTAAACAGAAGCTGATTAGAAATGGCGTGAGGATACCTCATTATTTCTAGTTCTGAATGGAATTCGAGGAGCGATATATTTCTAATAAATTTTATTTAACAAATAAAAATTAAACAATAACAAATAAATAAAGAATAAAGTAACAAGTTATCTTGAGAAACTTTTGAATTATTTTGATAATGAAACTTTCACAAATATAAATTAGAAGGAACTTCGTGAGGCGAAGCTCTCAATCCATTTAAGGGAATTCGTAAAGGGTGAGTTACAGTAGTGATCTTGTCTGGAGTTACATACAAATAATAAGATCCACATTAACAATTAATTTACAATAACCAATGTGGAACATACTTAATCTCTGAAACTATAACTTACATTACTAGCAAAGAATAAAGATAATAAGGATCCTTTCTGAAGAGAGAGAGAGAGTGAGGGAGGCATATTTATACAAGAGTAATCATATCATCTCACATAGTCAAAGTCATATTTTTAAATCAATAAACTCTTAGCAATAGTTTCCATTGTCACTTTTCTTGACAAGCAGGTCGTTATGTCCCGAATGACCTGTGATCAAAAGTACCTTTACTGTTGCAATTATTCCGTACTATAACTTGACTCTATTCCTTCCCGTATCGTTAATACATTTAATATAACTACTTCTAAATTTTCCATCTCAAAAATAGACAATCTGAAACTAGTGTTATTTCTTTATGCAAAGACCAAATGAAGCATAATTGCTAAATAGATTCTGAATTAACTTAAGCAAGCAAATACTAATACTCCATATTAATCTCGGTATGGCTGGTTATAGAAAACCATGATTCTAAATATTCTGAGTCTACTAGGTAAATTGAAGTAGATCTGACCTTAATGGTAGCAGCGATGTTCGACGGTCGTCATCAAGACACAAACTGACATAACAAGACAAATATGAATAGAATTATTATGTACTTTCTGATTGACGTTTTCCTATGAAAATTATGATGTGACGTTAATTTTCTGTTTTCTTCAGAGAACTAGGGACTGAACATGTTTATTTCAAAACAAATTACGTCTTTTAATTTTTGGGGAAACGGAATGTTGCGGTTAGAAATTAAGGATAGAAGAAGCCATCTTTCCTGTTAATCAATACTGAAAGGATATCATTCCGGAGCCAACATCAATTTCGTGGTTACCAAAATTCCGTTTTAAAACAACAATGTATACTCATTTCCTTTACTAATTGCCAAAATAGCTTTCATATAACTACGTCAATCAGAAAGTACATAAAATGTTATTCATATTTGTCTTGTTATGTCAGTTTGTCTCTTGAAGACGACCGTCGAACATCGCTGCTACCATTAAGGTCAGATATATTTCAATTTACGTAGTAGACTCAGAATATTTAGAATCATGTTTTTCTATAACCTGCCATACCGAAATTAATATGGAGTATTAGTATTTGCTTCCTTAAGTTAATTCAGAATATCTTTAGCAATTATGCTTCATTTGACCTTTGCATAAAGAAATCATACTAGTTTAAAATTGTTTATTTTTGATGTAAGGAAATTGTGAGATGATATGATTACTCTTGTATAGATATACCTCCCTCACACACACTCTCTCTCTCTCTCTCTTCAGAAAGGATCCGTATTATCTTTATTCTCCACTCGTAATGTAAGTTACAGTTTGAGAGATTGAGTATGTTCCAAATTGGTTATCGTAAATTAATTATTAATGTGGATCTTATAATTTGTATGTAACTTCAGAAAAGATCACTACTGCAACTCCCCCTTTACGAATTGCCAAAATAGCTTTGCAATCATTACCACAAAATCCTGTTGAGTGGCACGATTTCATTATACATACGATTCAGTCCCAAGCCAGAAATAACATTCGTTTACGTTGTCTCATATCCTTTCTTGCAAACACGGTTTATGAACCATGGACTAATACTATTCCATAATAAGGAAACTAGGTTGGGATTTTTGAATAAGTTAGGAAGGAAAAAAATATAGAAGGAATATATTAAATATTCTGAAAACAGATTATTTAATTTATCTGCCACAATATACCCATTTCTTGGAAGCCTGTCAGTACAATTTCCGTCAATATCACATTTTATTATGCAAAATCAGTGTTTATTTTTGTCTCTTACTTTCTGTGCATCTCATTAGTTTTCTTAATGCAAGTTCTGTGCTCCATTTGAAGCTCAAAACAACTTTGCCCCACCTTTCATTTTCTTTCTTTTAAATAATTCTTGTCCTTCCATCAGGGAGTGAAACGATTTCTGAGTTGGCATTATTGTGTGTGGTCTCAGGCAAAAGGAGTGGTGGAAGATATGACGTCATTAATATGACCATACTATAATGTGTACTTCATTTTATGACGTTAATCGATATACATTTAATACACCCATGTTTGTCCAAGCTTTATAGAGATTTCATTTGATACCAAACCTGGGTATATTTAGTGGAAGTTGATCAGCTTCCTAATAACAGGTAGTATTATAGAGCGGTCATATTTATGACATATCTTGATACGCTGAAGATTGTGGAACATATAGACTGTATTACTCATCTTGATTAACCCTAGGCACCTAGGGCGTTCATTTGATACCAAACATGGGCATATTTAATGTAAATCGATCGACGTCATAATAAGAGGTACACATTATAGAACGGCCATATTAATGACGTCATATCTCGCAACACTCAAGGGTATGAAACGTATACCCATCAGATTTGGTTTTAGCGCACTTTTTTCATAAAGAAACCATCAAATTGTATATACAGAATTTTTGGTTCACTTGGGCCCCGAACTAATTCTATAGCCCAATTTCGTGTATCGCGTAATACCTCATTCTTATATCTGCAGATATTACCTTCTTCAGGGGCGGATTGGCCTGGTCGGAAACCCTGGAATACCTGGGTGAGGCGGAGCGAGTGTCGAATTTAAATTATCTATATGTCATTGGTGAACTTGCGCTGATACCTCCCGAACAAAGAACTCAACCACCTTCGCAGCCCCACTAGTTTCTGAGTCGAAAGTTGTTGATAGACGGACATAGAGGGAATATAAGATTTGTACATAGTATGCCTTAGGCACAGTAAGGTTATTTATTTTTTTACCTATTAAGCTATGCATTGCTAGGATTATTGGAATGACATTTTAATCTAATAACACGGCTTATTTGAAATAACAATACGCTTATTTCACTTTATAAGATTTGCAATACGCTATTTGAAAGTAGCGCCTACCGGGTACACACTTCACTCTTTTCTTTTTGCCTTAATGTTTTTACGTTCTGCTGTAACCCATATCTATGAATTGGTTCTTTTAATCAGTCAAGAGCAGTATTGTAAACTAATTTATTCGTGTGGCTGTGGAGCTCGGTAAATGCTATTTTCAGTTTCTTTGTATTTGATTATTTCCTTTTACAAAAGTTCACAATAAGTAAAATTTTTGTCACGTAATGTACACTTTTAAAAGCTTTGTTAATGTTCTTAAGAATTCTCAGAGAAGTTTCGCAGAATTTTTAGTATTTCATCTTGTTTCACTGTAGTGGAGTAAAACTCAGAGACTTTTCGTATGATTATCTGGATATTTTTCGTTTTCAGTTCTGCACATGCGCAGAATGAGAAAACTGTTTCTTATCGTAGCTGTGCACGCAATGTTGATCAAGAGTTTGCTGCCACCAATTTGTCAGTTCTTATTTTGATAGAAATGGGAAATATTTTTTGGGTGAATGCGAATTCCGAACCCTAATTGACAATTACATATATAATTAAAATTTTGCGTACATCGTGGGATCAACTTAGTTTATATCTTCGGGATTCAGCCAACATAATTCTAACACTCTATACTGTTTTCTTTTAACTGAAAATTTAGAACAGTCAGTACGACGATGCACTTTTGACTAAAGAACCCGTGTTCAAATCTCCTCCAGACTTTCGTTTTTTCCCTTTTGCTCTCAACATTCCTGATAATTGTATGATGGATGCCTTTATTAGCCAAATGACTGAACCCCAGGTAGCTATGGCTGCCTAGCTTTTCTCAGGAATGTTTTAAAAATCTTTAACAGTGGACGTTCATTTATTTCTAAATCTGTTAGAAAATTTCGACTAAAACGTAATTTTTTTATTTTCAACGTAACAGTTATTTAGTTAATTTAAATATAATTCCGTAATATAAATATTTTCATGTATCTCACTTACTGGTATTCTATATATTCTAACTACAGCTTTATATTACTTTAAAATCGTAATGTTTTTCTCTCTATTTCAGAATATTATTTCTAATCTAACCCCCAAATTAACAATGTAACAAACTACGTTAATATCATATTAATATCCTTGTTCTTGTATTGAGATCGGAAAACCTGCGTACCCACTTCAAACAAGTTAAGGGGCGGCAACTTTTTAAAGTCTTTCGAGACTCTCGAGACGAGACCGAGACTAACTGAGACTCGAGATCGAGACGAGACTGAGGTTTACAATCGAGACCGAGACCGAGAACAGAATTTTCACATCGAGACGAGACCAAGACAAGACCGTCCAAAAAATCGAGACGAGAACGAGATTGATGCAAGTCTCGTCTCGTCTCAATACAATCCCTAACTATGAGATTAGAAACAACATTCTTTATAATTAACTTGTAATAACTTAAGAACGGTTGAAGATATGATAAAAATAATTGCATCAGCGCCTTCCTGAAAAAAATCAAATGTACTTGATATGGCATTTGGCTCTATTTTCATTTGAAAATAATAAGTTAAATCGAAGATGACGAACGGAACATATAGCATGCGTCACAGATTCAGTTCTTGGTCTCATTTACATTTGACATTTTATATCCATTTTCCGTCAAATGTGTAGAAAATCACATAACTTTTCAATCACCTAGAATAAATGTTTCTAGATACAATAGCGAAACGTAGGAGCTCACCACATTTCTTTTTACTTTGAAGACTGTCAACTGTGAAAGTTTCATCCAAGTCTAGTTCTGAGTTCTGTAGCCGCGAGGGAGGAGTCGTAGCTTGATCATGGGTGGGAAGACACTGTTAATAGCCAATAGGAGGTAGGTTCTGAAAGCGGAAGTTCTCTATGATTGCTTGTGAACTTCCCACTTCACCCCGCGTGCTAGCCAATACCCCTCTCAGAGGTCTACAGAGCTCGGAACTGTACAATATGTGTGTAACTCCGGGAGTGTTCTTTATCAGTAGTTTAAAATTTCTTATAATAACACGGACACTGTATAGAAAAGAGTCTTAAATCCTGGAAAATAGTTCTTATTTGTGCACCGAGTAATGATTTTGTTTCAAATTACTCATGCACTTGTTTAATTTTCAAATATGGCCTATAAACATGCTAACTTGTATTAGCTATCTTATTTCCCATTTGGTATGTTTTCACTTTTAATCAAATCAGATTCTAGATACCTTGTTTGTATGAAAATCTTTGTTCCGGAGATAGATATAAACTTTCTCGAGTTTTAAGAAACATTTTTTTTTTTTACTGTGTGCAACCACACATTACAAAATTTTAGTATTGTTTATTCATCCACAAATAAAACTTATAGGAAAGTGAAAATTGCCTTTAAAATATGTACAAAACTGCTGTTTATTGGTTTAAATATTTATGTATTAAAAAAATATGAATCATGAATATTGCAATAACACAAGCTTATGAACGATGCTGCAGTGCGTTCAGTGTTTATAAAATATTGCTCTGAATATGTGTATTCTATCATTTCCGGTATTTAATTAGCTTATGTAATTAATTTTAACAATTCTAACAGTAAACAATTAATGTTTAAAATGCTATTGGGCCAATTTCCGTATTGTTTTCGAATATTTTAAATGTTTATAGGTAATGAGCATCATATTTCTGTGACGCTGTAGAAGGAGTGTAATCGTTGACAATATATGAGAACAGTTTACTCGATAAACCTGGTTAATCCTAAAAGGAAAATTGTCATCAAAGAAAGACAAATGTGTGTAGTCCATTTTCTGTCAACTCATCTCTTTGTTCCACTTGTCCACCATTTTGTATTATTCTCACATGGTTCCCAAGTTTTCCGTTGGGTAAATATACATAATGAAATTCGTGTACACTTAACCGAAATTCAGTTTGAAAGCAAAACAAACATCCCACCTATGATGGAAAAGTTCATTAAAGCAATTTTCTTCCGGATTTATGTTGCAGAAACTTGTTACGTAATTTAAATTGTACACATTTTATGCCATATTTTTTTTTGTAATTAATAAGTTATAGGACATTAATTTTTGTAACGGCTTCTTAATTCAATAGGAATCGAATCGTCACGTATAAAGGTTATATTTATAGCAATGAAGGATCCGGGAGAGTGTCGACCGAGAAGAATATTCTATATACACATAGAATATTAGTTGCCCCATGATGGTGTGATGGACTGCATACCTAACCAGCAACTGGAAGATCCGGGTTCGAGTCCCGGTCATGGTAGCTGTTAATTGATATGTGTTAATTTCAATACAATATTTTTAACTCTGCTTCTATTTATTTGTATTGTGCATCCATTGTCATCAGTTTTGGATCGACCGACTATACGCATTCCATAGAGGAGGTCAAATATAGGTACTAATAAATTATTAGGCTCGAAGCTAAATAGGGGCGAGTGATATGAACATCTATCTTTGTATATAAAAATCAGAGAAACAGGTAAAGAACAATTTGTTCGTGTTCAGAGTCAGTTATTATTAAGAAATACGTCAGAAGCTAAACGTACAAGCGTTACATTGTCAGGAAAATCAAGTTAAATGCAATTTATATGTTGACGTTCAATGAGTAGGTGGTTCAGACAGAACGTGTTTGTACAACGAGCACATCTCAAGAACGAAAACGCACTGCATTGATCTGATGAACAAAGGTCAGAGGCAACAGTGATATGGCAGTACTGCATCGAGGTTTGGAATGGTTCCGGTTCTGGGACCAGATATTCTGACCTATACCATGCATACCTGATCATGTTTCTAAGCAGAGGTGAAGAAAACTGATAATAAGTAAAGGACTGGAACCGAATAAAGTTGTCCCGATGCCAGATGTTGAAATCGTCGGTCGAGATAATGGCATCAGTCACGAACTTAACAAATGCCTTATAAAGACGGAAGAAATTGGCTTTGAATTGCATTTGATTCCAGCAGAATGCACAGGACTGATTCAGCCATTGGATGTCTGTTTCCCAGAATACTTGATTTGATTAACGCTTCATTCTTATTGGCAGACTAGGAATCGAGAAGCAGTAGAATGGGTTCTCCTTATAAAATAGAGACACATGGCCAGAAAACATATGTTAGCATTGTCTTCTGATCTTCCTTCCTCATATTAGCAGAACCAGAAGCATAAGACATAATATTTGATGGATCAGCTAGTTTGCTTTGAGGAAATTTCCTGCTGGATTCTCTACACAGCATGTACATCGCTGAATGTAAAGCTCCGTCCATTGGGATGACAGGCATTATCATGTATGAGTGCGTCGTTGCAGATTCGGATCCTTCAGTTGCATACACTCGCTTGATGCCCATTGGTCGAAGTGTTCGTCCTGTATTCATTTCTTTCTCGAAGCGACTTTGATCAGCGTTAAGGATCTGTTTGGGAGTCAAATGTCGTTCGATGAACAATGATTTCATTTTTGTGACGAATTCGTCTGATTTCTGCTAAATATCCTGCCCCTTTTGACCCTTGGCTCTTAACCCGTTCTCCTGCCTCTCTCTCTCCTGCTCCGAGAGATATGTTCCTACCCTCACCTCCCGCCATGCCCCGTCTCTTTCGGCCCAAGTCCGGTGAAATTCCCCGGAACTTGAATCGTAAGGTACCCTTGTCAATGATTACAGAAGATTCTTATGCGTCACTCGCGCATAGATTTTCCTCTCTTTTTGTAAAAATGGGGGAGGTCGATCGCAGCCACCACTAGTTCCGCGCCTGCTACTAGATACCGTTGGAGGGGGTTGACTGAAATTTGTGGGGTAAATATTTCTTGGAGATAGTCGGCGCAAGTGAATTCATTACTACAATTTAAACATTATGCAATTAAAATTTAAGAATTGTCTCTTATTACAACAGAGTCAAAGTAATAGTATTACATACAATAGGGCTCTGCTTCGTGTCCATGAAGTTACTTGTTTCAATTCTATTGCAAACAGTCACTGTCAGGTGTGCTCTAAACAATTGAACGAAGGGCTCCTAATAAATATGAATATTTAACAAAGGGCTCGAGCCCCCACCTTGACACCCCTGCAACAGAACTGCGTTCCAAATAATTTAACAAAGGCCTCGGAACAAATATAACTATTTATCAAAGAGCTCCAGCACACCCCTGATGACTGTAAAATGCACATTGTACGCATTTTATGTTATCTTCGAAATATATACATGAATTTAATATGATATAGAAAATGCGTTATTAAATCGATTTTTTAAATCAATAGGGATGAAATCGTCAGGTGGAAAGGTTATAATTAAATTTTAGAAATACATATTTTCTACAGACTAGACAGGCAACTGTAGTGTACCTAAGCCATATCTGAAAGATGATGTCCGTCTGCGAGGACTTGATCGGGGTAAGGATGAGGAAGACAGCAGCCAGTGCCTTAATGTAGGTTTCTATTTGGGGATTCGATTGGCAAAACTCAAGAGAATCTTAAAAGGAAATCTCACTTAAGACAGCCGAGCTTACTTACCTCCCCAGTATCTTTCCAAATTCTGTAATCGAAACCACTGGACCAGGAGGTCTGAGGTTGAGAGATTGTAAAGATAAATAAAGTCGATGATTACAAAGGTTTATCGTTATTTAGTGTTTTGAATTATACGCAAACCGAAACATTTGATTTATTTATGAATGCTATTGATAAACGAATTTCAGTTTCATTTACTATATCATTCTGCACGAACGTACTTAAAACTGCATTTGTTTTGACTTGGTTACCTTGTATTGAAAACCTGGAAACTTGGCAACAATTGGATTATTATGATCCATATAAAATGATTTACATAAATAACGAAGATAATGGTTGACCGGAAGTGGAAAACATCTGAAAAGAAAGTACTTGGTACGTCAAACGTTCACTTGGATTATCAGTCAAACAAAGCGATAGCAGACACTACATTAGCATATAATATACAGCATCACAGTTTCATGAGTTACCCTGTAGTCTACACCATTTTGGACTGCACTTCAGATATTACCCTCGAATACTTAAATTGTGAGGTTTAGGTAAATTTAGTAGATCAAGTTTGGTGACGATAATTTAGGCTGTTTTCCATTAAATTTATTAATTGCAATTGCTCCGATATCGGTCCAAAAACATTATCCCAACAAGAGTGATTTTACCTGTGGAGGAGTATCTAAACCCCATCCTGATTTTGTGATCGAGATTAATTCATTATACAGATTTAGAAAGGTTCAAGAAAATGTCATGTATTCCCAATTTTCATTATTTATTACTGTAACTACGCATTTGACTACAGTTTGCTTATCAAATAGTCAACAAGAAACAACGTATCACATTATAACGATAAATCATATACGATTTGAATTAAACATGTGGCAAATGTTTGATGTGTTGTTGATAAGGTGGCAAAACTAGTCAACCATGCTTGATTGCATCTTTTGTATGGAAATTCAGACTCACTATTATTAATTTTCTCCTTCAAATGTTCCTTGGATTCTTTATATTTATATTGTTGGCGTGTTGACGGGAAATACCTCTGAGATACATGAACCACAAACTATACTAGATTGTTAAAACCCTTCAATGGATTCTTCATCTCTGGAGATGGATTTGGAACTCTGAGGAGAGGAGCCAAGTAAGCATACACTACAGCATCCGTAGACGCAGGATCAGACCCAAAGAAGAACTAAGAGTCACCTAACCTTACTGAGATGCAAGACAAACACAGCCTCTGTATGAACGTAGGATTCATTGACATCTGGCTCTGAACCACGATATAATGTGTCCGTCATCCGTTTAGCTTCTCTGTCGTATCTGGATGAGAAATACTAATGAAACGAAAAAGGTATTCTTTTCGCATACAACAGCTCATCATCCCAGTGTATATATTGTAAGCCAGGGTATAATGTCTCCTGCAAGAACTGGGCGTATGCTGCAACTTCAAGACACTGTTTTGGTGCTAGACCAAAATCCGCACTACAGTTCTTCTTTCTCAAGTGAGCAGTGATATCAAGGAACGACGCAATTCACTTCTTTGCCTGGTCAAAGAGTGGAAGGGTTCCTGTTGGTGATTGGAAAGGAGTAATTACACTCAATGGTATTGTAGAAAAGCTTGTATACGCCTCGTTTTCTTTAATACGAATGTTCTGCTCAAGCAGAGTCAGACTCGGAATCTTAATTCTTCTGACCCGTCTTAGCAAATCGTTTCTTTTGTCGCTATTCATCAAACACGCTGTATGTCATTCCAATTGCAATCCAGAATCTTGTATTAATCATTACCTCATAATAAGTTTTTGACTTGGTGAACATGTTTCTTTCTTTCTCTCTCTGTTCTCTTCTTATTTTCGTCATGAAAGCTTCTGGTTTCGTAGTGCATTGTTACAATTGTCATTGAAAAAGCATTGTTGATTTCTATAAAAAGACCTCTTTGCTTAACTTAGTAAGTTTGCCTCTCTGTAAAGCATTCAAAAGGCAACTCACAAAATTGGTTAAACACTAACAAATGAAACAAATTTTGTGTTATTTTTTGTTTGATAAGGCAGAAAGATAATCTGGTAACATTTTGGGAAACATACGAAAATTTCACCTTGTCAACGCGTGTAGGAACTTTGATGGACTAGACTTTCTCAGAAAAATAACAAACGCAATACCAACAGCTCTGTATTCCAGAGGCCCTGAAATCTATTTGGTTTGAATCTATTCAACTGGCGTAAGAAATTGTACTAAGAAATTATTGAAACTTCTTTCGGAAGGGGTGTGTTTTGCTGGTAGTCAAAGCATAACATTTCAACGTTGTTATCGTTGTTCTGCAAGTGCTTTTTCGTCTTTAAGATCATAAAAGAATACCTGCACCTTACGTTGATGTGTTTTCTTTTCAATATCCAACTCCTTTCGCCTGCCCTCACGTATGGTCGGTGAGCGTAGGTCCTTTCCTAAACTGTCACACTTTTGATACGTATTCGATCGCGGGAGACCGAATGCAAGGTTGATATTCGCGTTAAAATAACGAAATTAAAAATCACACGAAACTGGATAACCTGGATGTTTTTCTAGATACAATCTATGCATTGCAGTTTTATTTAGATCTGCAGGAAAATACTTTCTTTTAACGTTATCTGTCCGACTGTAGTGTGACTCTCTTGTTGGAAAGCTGACGATACAATAGTGCACGAGTTTCAATGTTTCTTCAGCTGCTTGATTTGTTCTATTGTGATGTTTCCCTCAGCCGTCCGGTTTCGATGTCATAGTTTTATTATGGACAATATGACGCGCAGTGTTCTCAATACGTTTGCACAAACTATCGTGTACGGATGCGAACGCCTTCTTACAGACTCGTTCTTTTATAACACCAACAAGAACACAATACATATTCGAGAAAGATCTGGACTTACCTTGCCCGTTTTTCTCTCTTCTTCGCTGAACAGAATTCATTTGTATCAGCCCACCAAACTTGCATTTGCTTATCGCCAAGTTTATTAAAAGAATCAAGTATAAACCCTTTCTCATCATCATCCTTAAGTTTGCAAAAACATCTGTATTTGCACATTCAATCATTCATCGTTTCCTTATATTTTGCTCCCATTCGTTTTGCGGCGAAACTTTCCTCTTCTTTCAGAGGCAATGCGACCGCTGCTTGTAGCGTCTTCACTACATATTCTTAATTCTTCACGAGGTCCATACACATCGGAAGACTCCGAGCTGAACAGATTGCTAACATATAACAAAGGTCGTTTTCTTGCAGACTAATGCACCTCTGCAATGGTGCCTTCAAACTAGACTCTTACCGACTCCCTTCCCACAGCTTCTCTCCTATCCAATCACCTCCAAAAGAAAAGCAGTCGAAACATTTTCGTTCATGGCCCATGGCCTTAATTACATTTCTGTCGTGCCCGAGCAGAGGCGTTTTTGTTTCAAATTTTGACGTCATTTGTCTCCATCCCTATTTAGGCTTCGCATATACAAATCAATATTTTCAGGATTTCCTTGGATGCCCTACCGATCGGTGCTAAACATTTTCAGAAAACAAATTCACAAAATTGTAATGATCCCTTGCAAGTTACGTTTGCTGTAAAGATCAGCGTAAAGCAACCATTTCTGACGCTAGATGGTAGCACTCTGTGTATTTCTAATGTATTTTATTTTCGTTGTACGAAATTGCACTGCTCCTACAAATTCAAGCCTAGAGAGTTCAAACTTTCAGGGAAGGAAGTTCATAATCATTCCAAGAGTTCTATCCGCACCGATTTTTTATTTCCCTTTTCGTTCATTATTGAAATCGCTTGATTTATCGGGAACTGTTCAGTTTATTATCATTGTAAGAAGTTGATTTTTTTCTGGTTCGAAGTTGGATACCTTGTATCTCATAAACGAAACGATTTTCAACTGTTTCTTTGTTTTAATAGCAGGAATACGTTTGACAAATGGATTTAACATATTAGGATGCACCCTGTATATACATATATAATGAGAAACATAAATGAAAGGGGGAGCAGTCACACAATGAACAAAGGAGAGTGTTCACTTAATACACACTTGGTGGACTTCATAATGGAAAAAGATGAGGAGTTAAAAAACCTTTCTTCAATCTCAACGGAGAAACGAAAAGTACTAACGGAAGCACATTTGCATATAGCCTAGGAATGGCTTCTATAGCAGTTAATAGGATTAAAAAGAAACTACTTTTTTATTCCCCTTTTCTCTCTCTGAGTCCCGATTTCCGTTCTGCTTGTAAATGGTTTCTAAAAGGAAGGAAACAGAAGATCTCTGAAGCCTGTAACACACCACACAGACACGTTTCGAATGTCGTTGAAAGAGAACGTAAAGTGGTTGGGAGAACGAGGGAACAGGACGAGACAAAGATAAAGAGAGTCAATGTGAGTGTAGGTGGGAGATAGAGACAAGAGGAGTAGTAAAAAAAAATGAAAGAAAGAGAGAAGTCTGATACATAACAAAGGTATTGTTGGACATTGTTGGTTCTTTTTCCATGTTAAAATTTGATTCTTCTATTGTTTTTTTTTCGTGAAAGAAGCTGAAAAGTCTGAAATATTAATTGGATTTGTCTTGCATACGCAGGTCCTTAAATGTAAAGCTCTTATATATATACAGGGTGATTTATTAATGTGTGCAAAAATTTGAGGGTGAATTCCTGACGCAAAAACAAGAAAAAAAAGTTCATGTGAAGAAATTCAAAATTACGCGTATTTTAGGAGCTACAGGTGCTTGAAATCGGGTACCACGATCACAAATGACGTCATATTTTGTCACAAATGGTGTCGGTTTAACTAAGAACACTCGAAGTAGTCCCTCAATACATCCATTTGAGCAATGTTTACGATTGACGGGCTGCTGATAGGCGTGCTTTGCCACGTAAGAATTTCATTGCCGACGAATAAATATGATTGAATAAGGTAATCATAGAAATCCTCTATAATCTGTCAAAATTGATATATTGCGTACTAATTTTATTGTGATTTGCTATACCGTAACCGCCTACGTCATTATTTATCAAGATATGGCGCCATTTGTGACGATGACGCTATAACTTCGACCATCTGTAGCTCCAAAACTACGCACAAATCAGGGGCGTAAATACTATGGCGCAAAACCCTGAGGTTTGATGTGAAAAATGAGTGAAACAGAATTTGTCAGAAGTGTCAAAATATGTACAAGAAATGATTAGAAAGTTATATTGAAAACTTAATTCGTACGTAACATTTAATGTACGAAAAAGTATAAAACGCTTGTTTTCTGTTTTCCAGCCTGCTTGTCTATTTTATTTTATTTTATCTTCCCTTGCCTTATCTTGTTTGCATTTTTGTATCCTGCCTATCTGTTTTATATTATTTTATTTTATCTTGTCTTGCCTTATCTTGTTTTCAGTTTCGCAGTCTACCTGTATATTTTATTTTCTCTTGGCTTCCCTTGTCTTACCATATCTTGTTTTCATATTTGCAGACTGCCTGTGTATTTTATTTTATCTTATATTGTCTTCTTTTGTCTTGCCTTATCTTATCTTGATTTCATTTTCGCAGCCTACCTGTAAATTTTATTTTATTTTCTCTTGACTTCCCTTGTCTTACCATATCTTATTTTCTTTATTGCAGCTTGCCTGTTTGTTTTATTTTATTTGAACCTGTTTTGCATTATCTTGTTTTCATTTTTGCAGTCTGCCTGTCTATTTTATTTTATTTCATCTTCCCTTGCCTTATCTTGTTTTCATTCTTGCAGCCTGCGTGACTATTTTATCTTGCCTTGTCTTTCTGTTTGTCTGCCTGTTTATCTATCTATCTCAATAAAAAACATAGATTATAACTCAATCTTACCAAGATTGTTTCATCACCTTTGATGTAAAAAAAATGCTTTCGTTTTACGGCACTAGATAGACAATATTTAAACAGCGACTCACACACTCATACACACGCATGGACAATAAGAGAGAAATCTAAATGTAAGGAATCATTTTGAAAAACACGTTTAGATTTCAAACTTGAATTAGCTTAAAGTAAACACTGCATTTAAGTCTACTTCCTCTTCATTTATAAAAAGACAAAAATCGGTAAAGAACAGCATTCTCTCTCCTTGTCATTTTGGTGCATCATGAAAAACGGTAGTTTTTCGAGTGACGCTGACAAACGAGTCTGTTGGCGGCACTCACATATATTATTTACAGCTAATTTCAGATCTAGCGAACTACAAGCCCGATTTTCATGTTTAAACTTTCATTTGAAAGCTCTTTGCCATACTAAGACAGAAAAAAGGTGGATCGGTAGGACGTCCCTGGAACCCCATAGGGCGGTTCGAAAAAAAATGTTCAAAATTTCACATTTCTGGTGATACCATTGACCCTATACCATATAGACGGCCGAAACTTGCAGAATCTTAATCTACGCTTCAATACCTTTAAAATGGTGTATCACACGTCAAAATCGGTGAAGGGGTTCAAAAGTTATGACTTTTTTTAAGCCGAATCACACAATTTTCACAAATGATCGAAAAGTTTGTCTGTCATTCTGTCTGTCTTTTTGCTTTAGCCCCAAATGGTTGGAACCAAGGGGTTTTAGGGGTTAATTGCGTGCCCCGCAGGGCTAAAAAAGATGCTTATTTTTAAATAGTTGCCGTTTTCGAGATACGGAGCCTACTATGGCCCAAAACAAACTATGTATCAAGACTATGAACTTTTTTTAAATATACAACCTTACAAAATAAGTGATATAAGTACAAAAACCCTTTCGGGATAAAGGGAAGAGTGACGCAAGAATTCTACTCACAGAAGAAGTGATATCCATTTTACGAGTGATTTGCTTTGTGTCACTATCGCGGAAGGGAGGATACTAAGTCTCTTATTTTTATTATAAAGGAAAGATTTCCGCTATAGTGACACAAAGGAAATCACTCGTAAAATGGATATTACTTCTTCTGTGAGTAGAATTCTTGCGTCACTCTTCCCTCTATCCCGAAGGGTTTTTTGTACTGATTCTTTATACTTTAACAAAGTGACTGTTTTTGAAAATAATAACATTGTTTCTTTCTTCTTTTCCCTCTGGTTTTACAACTATGTACAGAAGGCGGGCATATTGTGCACTTTCCATTTACAAAGACTCGTAAGATCTCCTAACATACATTCAGCGTTGCCTAATAATAAAAAGTACATTATTAAAACATGTTAGTTTTTAGGCTTCAGTAGCACGTGTAAGTGATTCCCCGCCCTGTGCGTCTGTCGACAACTTTCAACACAGGAACTACTATGGCTAAGAAGGGGTTGAGGTGTTGTTGAAAAGGTCTCAGCAAGAAGAGTTCAAACTCGTATCATTTATCCAGATTGCAGGGGCGGTGCCAGAGATAGGGAAAATTTTCAACTCAGAACCTATTAGGGCAAGAAAGGTGGTTGATGTGTCGTTGGTAAAGTCTCGTTTAGATGATCATACATATTGTAGTGGCAGTTCCGGAGATGGGGGTAGTTTATAACTTAGGAACAACTAGGGCTAGATAGGCGCCATAATATTTCCAACGGAACATTGATCATATAAATAATATGCTCGCTGCTAAAGCCTGGCGGTAGCTTATATGCACTGTTCTCCGACTGTCCTCCACGTCACTTGTTTATATTTCAGCTGCTAATATGTTTCCTTCATTAGCTTTAAATGAAACGTTCTACGCGGCAGTGCACCAGAGGCTACATGCATGACTTACTTCTTTTACAATCTTGTAAGAACAGTGTGGGGCATAAGCCCTTCCGCACACTGGGCATCTTAGTCGAGGGACGAAATCTCAATGCGTCTTTGTGCAGATGACTTGGTCGATCGATTTATAATTGCACCTTGCTTCCATTCATTTTACTACTAGTGTTGACAAAGGCAAGATGGTTAGCACCACAGAAATGTTATGGACCATATATTTCTTCACCGATGTCATTCCATGTCTTCAGTTCAATCTTTTTGTTACTAAATATATTGACGAGGTAGAGAAGTCGGTAGTGTTCGCTTTGTAATCGAGAGAACCTGGGTTCGATTTCCGGTGCCGTCCATCCTGATTGAGGCTTATCCTGGTTCCCTTCATTCATACCAGGCAAATGGTACCTTTGATAAGGCCAGTGCCGGCTCCTTCCACAAATCTTTCGCTTGTTGTTATTGTTAATACATCCTGTGTAAAATAGCCGGAATTGGGCTGTATCTGGACATTGATAAATAAATAAATAGAATCATAGGTATTTACTTTCCAGGAGTACTTCTTCTCCACTTCTACTATAACTCTTTCGGTGTCAAATATGCTTATGTTTCCGCAACTAGCAGTAGAATTAATTGAAAATTAACTCCTCGCTTCGTTTGTGTTTTCTCACCAATATCTAAGAAACGTGTTCGCTGAGGTTATAACTGAAGGCATATTAGAATATTTCTCGTTCCAAAAATACTGTAAGTTCCGAGAAATGACTGGATTTCAATTCTCGGAATTTCATTCTTCTAATATGGTGTAACTAAAAAAAACTAAAAAAAACACAATTCAAAATTATTATAGAAATTTGTTTTCATTTACCTTAGGTGAAACAATCCAAACCAAAGACAAAAGTGTTGATGGATGTATACATCCAGCCAATATAGATATGGAGAGAGAGAGAGAGAGAGTCTTTACTATGTGAAGTAAAATATTCGTTGATCACATAAAAATGGAATGAACAACAACAACAAAAAAGATATTTGTCACTCGATATTGATCAAGCTTTATGGAAAATTAATTAGCAGACTTAAAGATAAATAAATTTAATTAGGCCTATATGACATCTTTCTTCCTTGTTCAGTTCCTCGTATGTCGTGGCTAAAAGTGTTTGAGTATAAGAACAACTGTCAACCCTGTTCAAAATCGAGAGATCAAGTCGCCCAGAGTGCGGTGCTCCCGAAGAATAAATGGAATACTTTGTCCCCTTCCCCCAAATCGCCTGCGGTATCGTGAACATTGCGATTCTCTCTGCAACCAAATTGTGTCGCTGTGACCAAGTCGCTACGTGTGCGGTTGTCCATAAGAAGCCATGAATTGCGATTTGGTGTGCAACTTGGTGGCGCGAGACCATGTTTTGTTTTTTTGTAAACTGAAATTTAGTTTTATAGGTTATATTCTTAAAGATATTTTACATTTACCACTGAAATTATAATGTTCATATTTCGTTGAGAAGTTATTGAATATGACATTAATAGTTTTCACGTAAAGATAGAGAAACAAACTCACTACTTAGGACCTACACTGTCGTATAAACATTTCTTTATTTATGAGTGTTCCAGTAGCTTTGAATTATTTTTAAATTAATCGAGGTTAGCATGGGAAATGCACTGAGAGGGGGGATATCATATATTGTTTCAAACATGTTTCCTCCTGTATTTTAGACATAAATAATAATGTTATTAAACAAATGTAACCTATCAGATAAAGTGTATTAATTTTATTGAGGACAGCAGTCTATATCTCAAGATACTGGGGTATCTCTGCCGCATAGTCGGCGAAACACAGTGCCTTCGAGTTTTGCAATACTAACTGATACACAGCAAATTATTGAGAATTATATCACCTTCAGATTATTCTATAGTAAACATCAATTTCAATGGCTTACGGTTCATTTGATTTATATGAGCTAACAAATATACTGTGACCTGTTATTTTTTAGTGGGGCATCTCTCCTGGAATTACCTTAAATGAAGAGTTGGATACAAGAACCAAGCAGCTCCATTTTTACAAAATTTTCAGAAGAGACAAAGAACAACTTTATATAGCGTGAAAATGGATAAAATTAATTAGTTTTTCCTTGTAAAAGCATCGACGAGATTGTTGTTAATTAATCTACAAAAAAAACTAATGGATGTTATAAAAATCTGTTCTTTATCTCTCCTGAAAATTTTGTAAAAATGGAGATACTTGGTTTTTGCATGGAATCCTTCAATTACTTTTTCTTCACTTTCTTTAAATTCGAAGACAGATGATTATCTTGCCATCATTTACAACCACAAAGTAGGGCTTGGCTTTGTGTTTACAGCTGCCTGGTAAGCGGAATACGTCCTTATTTTATTAATATCTAAATTAATGGTTTTTAGAATATTCCGTAGAGTAGTCGCACTCTAGAAAAACTAGTTGGTACGGTGCAACAGACTAGTGTTATACTAAACCCGTATATTAGTATCCATTGCACCATTTTTCTTTGTTTAGTGTGTGTGAGAGGCATAATTTTAATATATACATTTACCACAGACATTATACGAAAATGTCGGTTTAGCTTTATCTTCGTCTTTTGACGTGAAAGTGACCCTTAAACCAGAGCCGTCCAAGCGCACGGACTTTCTGGTATAGGACCATTGCAAGTGGACAATTAGGAAAGGCCGGTGGATTGAATAGAATTGTCGATGAAGCTCAGGAACGTCCAAGAACCCTCAGAAATCGCTTCTCTGAAATCTTATATTGGAATAATGGAATGAGCGTTTGCCTTTTACTTCAATGAGTCGACGCTAGATAATGTTTTATCTCAGGGTCGCCTATTTTATTTTCGTGCATTCTTTTGTTTGGATTTAGAATGATGACGGTTACTCATACACAAAACTAAAATTATATTGTCCCAAAGTGAAGAGAAACTCTGCTCCCAATCTACATAATCCCCGGTGTAGTGGATACTACAGCTCTCTTTCGTAAAACTTCAAACAGGACAAGATCTCATGACCAAGACTAAAAGGGTATTTAATGCATTGCAGCCTGAATCACTTCCTTATCTGGTAACGTAGCTTATTAAAACACAAGTATTGGCATGAAGCAAGGAAAATAAATTATTTATTTCAATCAATTTGTGGAACTCTCTATAATAATCTTACATCATCTTTCAATTAGTCCTTGAACACAACTCACTATAACCTAATAGGGTTTCTGACAGAAACTAATCTTCACATTTATGCCATATTATTAAACCGATTTATTATTTAGAAAACTTTCTTAGATTAATTTAGAAATAAAATCTTTTTATTAAGTTGAATCTCTCAAACAAATATCGCTGTCCTCTGTTTACGTTGATGTAAATACATAAACAAGCCATATAGAAAACTTTAGTTGTTCATTTTCATTTCATGACGTAGTCCAAGTTATATAATTCAATATAGTTATGTCCAAGTTGCTTACTGGCTTAGAAAAACTTTCTACATCGAGATAGTACATAATCGGACTTACTGCCTCGAGATCATCAAATGTCTATCTCATGTTTATTGCTTTCTGATTTCATGATCATTCTTCCCACAGCAGCAGGTACTTGAATACACGTTAAGCCTTCTTCATTGATCCACTTTCCCTTTAGGTTCTATCTACTTTGTTTTTTTTAAGTCTTCGTTAAGGCAGGCTCAGTATGAGTAGCTAACGAAACAAAATAAAAACAACAAACCGTCGACTTTAAATTCCAAATGTAAATCTTAAACAGTAAAAATGAATTCGAATAGGATTATTTAACAATCGCTAGAGTATAATAACAATTGACTATGTAAAAATAAATAAATTTAGAAGCGAAGGGCCGTAACTGTAACTCAGCAACTATTCAGGGTTGAATTTTAATCTACGATTTAGTGAGTATAGAATTTTATTATTTTCAATTGTCAATATATTTTAGTTGATTATTTATTAATTATAATTAAAAACCTTTATTTTATTTTCCGTTAACGTTTAATTACAATAATTAAATTTATTTAGTTTTAGGTGAAATTCAGGATCTTCTGTATGATTACCTTTTTCCTGGGTTCATACCAGGGTTTCCATCTTTCTGTTCAAGAAAATCGGGACAAGCTTTGTACCGGGCTCTGAGGTATTACTACAGAGAAGATTCGGACGTACTTCCACGAAAAAATGTTACCGTTTGTTCTTTAAAATTGTTTCTTTTAGTGCTAGGTATCCTGAACTTGTTTTTAAAGGTAAAAATGAGTACTGATTTAGCTAAAATCTACGTTTCTTATTAATTATTTAACGAATACATTTTGGTCACGTGTACAAGATGATCATCTCCTCCACCCAATAAGGTAGGTGGTTCCGGAAGTATGTTCTTCGGAAAATCTTATAATTTAAGCCACAAGAATAGGCGTTTAAGTGAATTGAGAGGCGACGCAGTGCGATGTTATTCTCTTAGTTCAAAGAAAGGATTTTTCTAGTTGGGTGAAACGAAATAAATCATCAGAATTCGGAATATAACTTTAATCCCATTAATAATTTTACTAGTGCCCAATATTAGCTCAAGCTTGTGTGCTACTTCATTATGTAGACTCGAAATTAGGTAATTAAATTCATATGTAAGGTATAATAACTTTAAGTCCTGGTTAGATTTTATGGTACTATAAACAACATTATGTGGGCCGCACATCTAACATTAAAACTGAGTTTGAATGTCGCAACCATGCCAGCCCGCTAGTTAATATTTGTCAGTTCGACCACTGCCTTTTAACTACTTCTTGAAAAGATGTAAAATTATTTTTTAATTCAACCTGGAATTTTTAATTACTTACCCGAATAAACTTATACGAATTGTGTCTTTTCAAAGTAACAAACAAATGACAAGCACGCAGAGGCAAGTAACAGTTAGAAATTATTTCCTACAACACTACAACACTTATAATGAATGTTCTGTGCTTAAAAGCTGAGGAATATGTGGCGGAAGCAAAACGTAGCTTACAAGGAATTGTTTCGCCATCATACGGTAAGACTCAAGAACTATTTTCTTTAAAGTAAAATATTTCAGTGTCCCATAAAAAATAAGTGCAGTTTGATCGCTATACGATTAAAAATAAAATATCATATAATTCGTTATGCTTCAAATGTGAACGGTGAAAATCGGGACAATTTGCATCGCGATTCAGTGCTCGTTGGGACGCGAAGCAATGCGCGGAAAATCGAGAAGGTCTCGACTCGATAGAAAATCGGGATGGGTGGTAGCCCTGGTTGCGAATTTTCGAATTACATCCACTGTAAGTCAGCATTTTAATAATTCTCGACTCTGATTGGCTAAGATCGCTCGCATATGAATGAAACTTTGAACTTCGTGTTTTCAGCGTGTCGAAGGAAGGGGAGATATGTTTATGTAGGAAAAGTTTCATGTTTTTTTTTTCATTACCGAAAATGCAGTTTGTAAGGGATTGCTGAAAGATATTCCAGAATTACAGACAACTTCTGGTATTTGTATACAGCTATTTGCTACTGTCAAAGGAAATAAAAATGATTACAAGTCGTCATGATACCTTTGCCGCGGAGTTAAGCAAATTAGACATACATATCCTTGGTACGAAAATAATTCTTACGACTCTCGTTGCGAGGTAAAACTGGTTTGTTTCTGAAAGTTTTTAAGATTACTATTATGCACAGGTTTAGTTGATGAAGCTTATAACGGAATGTTCTCATTCGTTCCAGTTTGGTGTGGTTGAATGGCCGTGAAATATTTTTTTAAAAGTTCTATTCGAGATTTGGATTTTATTTGTGAACCGAAACAAAATAATTTAAATTTCGCGTAAATTGAGATGTATATACATTAGTGTTCCAAAATAACGTAAACGAAATTTGACAGATACTTATAAAACTCTTTATTCGAGTAGTGGGGAGGGTTCTTGGTAATATCCAAATTATTGCTTTTGGACGTTGTGAAAATTGTCCGTAATTCTTGCTAAACAAATTCGTAATATTAACGTAACACACATAATTGATCTACCAAGTTAAAGAGGATTTATAATATCCTTAACCATGCTTTTATGATGAGACTAAGGAGACATCGAAAAACTCAAATGTTAGCCAGCTCGATTCGAGACTTCCTAACGCGGTTCCGAAATTCGCTAAACTAATCGGTAGTCCGCGGGGCCTGAGAGAGCGTTATATTTATCTCTTATTGGACACCGTAAGCTATTACAGTGGTGATGGAATTGCACACGACTCTGGTAGCATGAGTTCTTTATATCACGAGGCTTGAACACTTACCTTACCTAAAGTTCTCAATCCTGTTTTATCTCTTGTGTGGCAGGGTATAAATAAGAATTTTGACACTAGTAACATACCAGGACAAAAACATACAATGGCTTCAGCAAGACGGAGCCACTATACGCATCGCTAGTGATTCAATACAACTTCTGCATCATCACTTTCCAAACCGCACATCTCGATACAAACATACCATCCCTGTCTTGGACACTCATCTGATCTCATCACGCCTGATGCTTATTTGTGAGGCGTACTGAAGGGCCGTGTCTACCAGGATACAGTAATATTGAAGAACAAATTGAATTTCATATTATACAAGCTGCAGCGTCGCTATGAAAAATGTTTAGTATTGGACGGATGGTGCACTGAATATTTGTGCTGCCTGTTCTGTTTCTGATGAGATGTTGTCTTATACCGCTTGATCCTTTGTATCGATAACATTCTGCATTAAAGTTCAATCCAAACTCCATGCATCAATATATGTTTTGCAGTTCGGTGTACCTAGCCATACTGAAGTTCGTGCCGAGCAGGTAGTGAAGGCGACCATTATGAGCTGTTCAAAACTATATGAAGGAAAATATCTAATTATTATTCTGCTAATTGCAATCTTATTTTCCTTTAGACATTTAGAAAAAAAACTTGTGTTTAAAATATAACTTTTATAGTAAATATTAGTAAAGATATTGATCTTTCCCGGCGATAAGTACAAATATAAAACATAACCGTAACTAAATTATCTGCTTATTAGTGACCAAATATAACAATTTGTTTAATGTTAGTGCATTCAAAATTCAAGACAATTGTATTTAGCCTTATTTCCTGCTTGAAATAATAATAATTTGTTCAAGTAGACAGAAAGACAGAATATTAATAACTTCTCCTTAGAAAAGTAAGAAATTGTCTAACTACAAAACCTAAAACGATCCAATTCGCTGCTTTGTGTTAAATTTGGCTCTGCAGGACTCCATTAAAGCTCTGAAGTAATAGAACCTACTGTATGTCTTTCTTTCTTTTTTCTAGTTGGAACTATTATGGGCAGGCAAAATGGACGGCCTTCTTACAAGTTTGGAAACCACAACCCTCAACTATAAGAGAATGAGTTACAATATTAACACAAACATCTATTTTCACGACGTATGGACATAATGACCAAAAGGATTGCACTAAGAAGACATGGTGTAATTATGTTCCTAGTTATTTACTGAAAGGGGAGTTTCAAAACGTTACGATTTGTTATAAGTCCTGGTTTATGTATAACACAAAAGAACATAGCAGTTTCCTGATAGGAGAATTACTACCATATACGGAAGTTCGTGCCCGTATTTTTATCTAATCAGTAAACCAAACTTCTGCGTTAGAGATAAATCTTCCCATACAAGTCCCTCTGTTGAAAGAATTATCACAACCCACAAGAAATGAAAATAAACAAATGGATCATATATGTTATCCCTCGATGTATATATTTCTTTGTCGTTTATACCTTTCTATAACGTCTACCTGATCTAAAACCCTTTTGGTGAATACATTCGAAGTGCGCTTATTTTCAACTTCGAACCTTCATTTCGTCTTATTTACTCTTTGTCATTTGTAGCCGAGCCTCTTCAATATCGTCTTCTGATAGTTTATATATTCTTTGGTCGATACCTTTAACACACACTTCTCTTCAACCAAGAACACCACTTCATATTACTTTACTCTGCCATTTCAAGTACAAGATCTGCATTATCGACTTTTCATCTTCCATATTGCTTTTGGTAGATGTACTGTCACTTCAACATACTATTAACCACAACACAGCGATTCAAAGTATGACTTAACCAACAACTTTTGGTGGTATTCATTTAAAAATGTGAAAAGTGTGATTCAATTATTTTCAAATACATGCTACACAGTTACCTTATGTTCTTTTGTTTATTAATGCCATGAATACAGTAACGTCTTGAAACCCCTCAACAACTGATATTATGCGACCAAACAATTTGTTCTGGTCCGGCCTGAGATATCAGAAGAGCATACATAATGCTGAAGGAAAGAGTTAGACCTTGTCAACACGAATACTATTGCCAATTATATTAGAACGATGTTAGGGTAACTTTGTGCAGCTGACTCAGAATACGACATTCATTTTGTTAGATTCCTTCCATTTCTTTACATGCCGGATGCCACCATAGATAAACAAAAGAAAATCCACATAATAAATGGTCACTCATATATGAGTCGAGAACTGAACCAAATCTTACGAAAAGTAATAAAATAAATTAAAACAAGAAATATAGTTAGCTAATGCTGTTGAGCACACTTAGTGAGCAGTAAATTGCTGTTGGTAAGATTATCATTTTCGTTACTTATCGGTAGTCATATTTGAGACTACAGCCTAAATTTATCTGTCCTAAGTGCTTTGACACCTTCCCTGCATAGTATTTAGGAAACTTTTCCCCATGGTCATCAATGAAACTTAAGGATTATGCGCAAATCGGTCTAAGTGGTTCAAGTACTTTTGCTCTTACATTAGAATTCAAAATTATAAATTTATCTAGCTAGTCTTACACCATTGTTCATAGTTGTTTGCCTTGTGGTTACTCAATATTTTGACAACTGAGATATAACTACAAAAGCCAGAATTGTATACAGTATTTGTAACATTAGGAAAGTAAAATCGTTGAGGAGTTTGCGAATTTGAAGACATTGTGCTTTTAAATTTCTTCAATAGCTCGTTCCAACAAATGAATTTGAAATAATCACAGTCTATGTACAAGGTCTGAACGAATATATTCATCAGTCCAAGCATAACGCGATGGAAGAATTTCTTTTGTGATTTCCAATAGGTAATTAAGAACGTTCCGCAAACTAGAGTTATGTTTCCTCTTGAAAAAATACCACTTGTTTCAGCGATCTTGGCCCTGCTATCCTACAAGATAAAAAAAACTTCGTGTACAACTATATTGTCGAAACAATTTTATCTTTGTTGCTGAAATAACTTGCTGAATTCAAATATGTATATACATTCCTCTCACCTATGTTTGGCGTAGCAATTGAATATTTTCGTACTCGTAGCACAAAAGTACTGTAATAGCTAAATCATAATCTTGGTTTTGCGGCCCTCTCAAAACAGAATACACATTGCCACAAAGAATGTAACCAAAGAAGGTTTACCGTGTTCCATTTTTTTCACTGGCGTACCATTCTACCGTAAATAGGCTTTTAAACCTGTTAGGACATAAGGACTTGTCTTTTTCTGCGGTCAGTGATGATTTCCATTTTTTTTCGGAGAGTTTATTCATTACAACTGCAAACAAACTTCATTCGGATTATAATATCAGGCGATTTGTTTAACTTGATTTACATTCAAAGGATAAACTTGGCAAACAATATTAAAGAATAAAACAATAGGCTAAATAATCCTTCTGTATGATTACGGTACGTGTTAGCAGTTACGGGTAAAATTCCATTTTTATGATATCCATCTCAGAAAACAAGTAGGGCCAATTTAGCAAAATTAACGTCATTTTTGATTCAGTAACCTCCAAAATTACCTGTGGTTCGTTCAAATATTCTTGGCAATCAAATAAATGTTGCTCACCTCGTTGTTGGCATGCTTAGATATAAGTATTACTATACTTTACTAGTATTTGGTTTCAATAAATATTTGCTCCTAGAATGTACTAGTGTAGGTCTTGCGAAAAGTAAGGGAAAAATGTGACGAAACGGGCATGAGTCCTATAGTGCGTATAGTAAGCTGTTGACCAGAATGCTTTTCGGCTCGAATGAAACTTTCTTTCTGAAATAATTCTTTCAGAAAATACCTACTTACAATCTCTGTACAAATAGTGAGTCCCATTTTACCAAACAGCTTAGCTGTCCTGTTTGTCCAACTGTCTAGGATTTCAAGGTGACTCTATATTACAACTAAATAACTGTAAAATAAGGATGTTGTACTTAGCCACAATCTAGCAAAAAAATTGGTGTTAAAATAAATCAAAGCTTAGAAAAGTCTACTCGGAAATAATCTTTTAAAGCAACTCCACTCGGAGACATGAAATCATGACAGCAACTGACGGCACTACCCTTTGTGGTGAAACCAGTAAGTAATTCAGTTCACACCTGGTTGATGGCACTATCA
This sequence comes from Lepisma saccharinum, assembly GCA_022664845.1. Classification (NCBI taxonomy): domain Eukaryota; kingdom Metazoa; phylum Arthropoda; class Insecta; order Zygentoma; family Lepismatidae; genus Lepisma; species Lepisma saccharinum. Next base: position 45,666 of record JAGDQP010013941.1, read on the forward strand.
CTCTGAGCTGGATGTCACACCTCGCCGTTCTAATCGACCTTCCGGTTTCGTCAAACTATCCTGTAATAAATCATGTCACATGAAATAATATACTTCCATCAGTAAAGGGTATCAAAAATAGATGGACGCCTTGACGTAATGAAAGTGAAAAATCAACAGTTTCCCACATATGCGTCCCTTGTCCTTTTCTTCGTACCGCATCTCTCAGTTGGCGATTAACGATGAAGGTAGTATTCCTTACGAACTGTTTATTCTGGAGAAGTGTGTCCATGAAGGAAGATACTTTCACAATCAAAAAACACAGTCAACATAGTTTTGACGTTGCTGCAAATCGGCCATGCCTTCTTCGGGCGTGGATAAGCAGGCGACTACCATTAGGAAAATTCGGACCTTAATTTCCGAGAGATTATCTTAGATCCAACATCCGGTTAACCTCTTTGAGGGAAATCTGTTTCTTGTTAATTGTTTCAAGTAAGCAATTAGCAACTGCAACACAAAGTTCAATCAATCAATTCGTGCAAAAGAGATGCTCATTTGCTGATAGAAGACGATTGTTGCAGTAGTTATTATTAACTCCTAGACGAGTTTGTGAGCTTCTAAGGACAGGAGCTGTATTTGTTTGGCAAAATAGGCTATTCAATGAAATCTTACATGAAATGAACCTGTTGCCATGCGCCGCAGACAATGCGAGCGAGTTTGCTAACCTCTCGGGTAATCGAGCCTCAGAATTCACCTAGGAGTGTTGCATATGGAAGAATTCGCTAGATGTCACCAGTGTTTTGTTCTGGAACGAAAATGAAACA
>JAGDQP010013942.1:11244-46465 GCA_022664845.1 Lepisma saccharinum
CTGGTTGGTATAGTATTGGTGGTTGGTACACCTGTATAACTGGTGGTTGGTGGAGTACTGCTGGTTGGTATAGTATTGGTGGTTGGTATATTACTGGTGGTTGGTATATTATTGGTGGTTGGTATAGTACTGGTAGTTGGTATATTACTGGTAGTTGGTATATTACTGGTGGTTGGTATAGTACTGGTGGTTGGTGTATTACTGGTGGTTGGTATATTATTGGTGGTTATTATAGTACTGGTGGTTGGTACAATATCTTCTACTGTGATTTGGTCTATTAGAAGCAGGCTGTCCTTACCCAGAAAACCTTTTAGGTCGATCTGTAAATATAAGATAAATGCCTTGCATTAATATTCTTGTAGTACATAAAACTTAATTGAGCAGTTTCTTATCAATGAGCAATAAGAATGGATGTTATACGTTTTGGACACTTAATATAGATTAAGGGTGTTAGGAATCAGGAATATTGCAGAATTTAAATCAGAATTCCGGAATGCAGTTTTACTGATTTTAAAATGTAATATAGGAATTTTGTAGTTTTCCTGAAAATTGTAAACTCTTAATGAACTAGTTCGGGGTGGCCACATTGGTCTGCTCTTAATCAACCAGAGGAACTTATACATTTAACTTCTGACAGGATACTTGTGTTGTCTGCGAGGACTGAAATTTATAAGTTCTGCCTCAAGTAATTTTAATTCATTGTTATTTTGAGTCGCTGAAGTTTGCAAATTCTTGAGAGATGAGAACATAATTTATAATTAAAAGTTACCTGCATCAAACAATATATTGTCCACGTATGAACAGCAAACTTATATCAAACATAACATATCAAAATAAACATGAATAATACAGAGATGAAAACAGTACATTCATGATGGGGCGCTGATCTAAGGAATAGACCAAGGATATTTTTGATGTTATTTCGGCAAATGATTTTTTTAAGTACAAATTTATCATACCTCCCATTATATTGCTAAATTTTATCATAGAATATGAGACACTGAGATTATTCTGACAATAAAAAATTAAAACCAAACAAATAGAAGCTTTCTATGAGGTACATTATTGAAGTAATTCTATCAAGATAAAATATTTTCCCTTGACGAGGTAGTGCGCGACGCTCGCGCCCCTTATCTAGATCCGTCACTGGAAGAAGAGTTAGAAGGAAATAGAGGTTGTTCCACTCCTGAAAGAAATAAGAGGTGTAAAACAATTATATATGTAAATCAATTAAAGGAGCGTACCAAGATGACGGTGATCTGCATGGATTTCAGAATTGACTTAGAATTTCGGAACGCCTCATCGTGGATCTCGATAAGGGGGACGGATCTACTTCTAGTGACCCGAAATTGAAGCCAGCACAAGCCATGATCACCTGGAAGGTGAAATTGATTTAAAAAATAACTGAACAGCATATTCCGTACAATACCTTATTTAAAACATTCCAATCTTCCTTAGCTAGATCTTCATCCATTCTTTGCTTTCACACACCCAGGCATAGTCCAAGCAATAAGACGCAAGTTAATCCCAATTCGCCAGGCAAGATTAATCGAAAACCAGCGTCAAGTTGACCCAGCTTAATTGTATTGGGCCAGTCGATCCGTCTCCCGTGTCTAAATCCATGGCAACACCTCAGTTCTATACTTATTAAAGTGGCCATTTTGTGAATAACTTACTTATATTTAGCACCGTGAAGACAACGCAGGTTTTTGGGTTGACAACCTGAACTTTCTGATAGAATCTTTTAGTTTTCCCTTCAGTTTTATCAGACGAATGACAAGCTGATATCTAGAAGTAGCCCTCGATCATAATAGTTTCTCCTATCAGCAAGTTCAACAACAAACATAAGCTACAGAAACATAGTTGTTAAATCCAGAAAGTTAAGCCTTTATAATAATAATAGTGGCTAAGAGTGGCTAAAAAGAACACATTCTATAGACTAATGAAAAGAGATTTGGGGAAAAATATATTTTTTCAATTGTGTTCTGCGAAGTGTAAACGTGGACGGAGAAATAACATTAGATACATATGAAATATGGACTTGGAAAAGAACGGGAAAATCTGTATGAAATGAAAAAGTATTGAAATAAATAGAATCGAAAACATTTTCTTTCACTGGAGAGTAGATGAGTGAATAATACTACTGAAGATAACACAGAAGAAAGCAGTCTGAGCCAAAGTTGTCTAAAAGCCGAGGATAATTTAATAATAAAGAGAAAATAAATGTGGTTAAGGCGTTGATTACACAGGTATTGTATTTTCCATACCTAGTCGAATACACGTAGAAGGTATCATTGAAGGAAATAAAAATAGAAAAAAAAACGATATAACTAATATTCTTTATTTATTGTAAACATAACAGACTTTATAGCCCAATTAAAGTGTTGATATTTGCAATGTTGTTTTACAGAGAATTTTTTTTTAATTGTAATATCTTTATATGCTTTGAAAGATATATAATCCAATTCATTGAGTTTTACATATATCATTGTAGAATGTAGGTAGTACATAATCTCCAGATTGGTGACTTCATCTTTATATTAATCTTTACCTTTTTGCAATGGAAGAGACCAGTGTTATCTGCGCTAACTTCTAATGACAAGACAAGAAATTCTAACAATGATACTAAGTCTGTACAGTCCAAGCAATTTTGAATTATTTTCCTAAGAAGTAGCAGATCAAAAATGTTTCGCTTTTGCTCTAACGTCTAAAAATTAAAATTTTTCATGATTGTATTGTAGTTTTCATAAGTAGGATAGATCAGAGTTACTTTATAGGTTAGAATTTGAATTTCAATTTTATTCGTGGCCTTTAGGCATCTAAAGTTCAGGACGGAATAGGGGAGGGAAAAGGTTTCGGAAAGGTGACGGCCAAGGCCTATGTTGATTGTGCCATCCCGGCATTTGCCTGGTGTGACTGAGAAAAAAGTCTTGGATAAACCTCAGTCTGAATGCTCGGCCGATGGGATCGAACGCAGAACCTCCCGAATTCAAGCCAACGCTCTACCACTGAGCTACGGCGGATCGGTTTATAGGTTAGAAATTTAAGAAAATTTGATTGCACTTTCTCTAGTTGTTGCCAATGTTTTAGTTGCAAATAGTAGAAGCATATTTTAGTTTTGAATGGTCATCAGTATAGTACATTTTCTATAAGGTAGAAACGTTGTTAAATCCTTTTACTATCCTCATTACAAAGCTTCATTTGTAATATTTATTATGTGATTGCCAAACGTCAATTTCATATCAAACGTGACACAAAAATCTTTAACTATATCAGGTCTACTTAATGCATACTTATGAATTTAATAATTAAATCGATAAATTGCTTTATTTCTAATAAATGATAAAACTGAAATCGCATTTACTGAGAGCTGATAGAGAACGTACCAGTTAGCAATGTTGTCTAAACTATGCAGTGTTTTATGCCATCTTGCATGGAATTAATTCTACACTGACAAGGAGACTTAGGAAAAATAATCGATTTGTATTTTTTTTATTTCGGCAATGGTGCGGGTTTAAGGGTAGAAACCACCCTGTGAACGTTAGGAGTGGTCTTCAAGCATAGACAGAAAACAATCATTTAATCTAGAAGGAACAATACTGCCAGGAGGGGGGTTAGGACAGCTGATTCAGAATCGGACGTCAAAAGTACAAAATTCAAAATGGCGGATCCAATATGGTGATTACAATTACAAAAGGTAGTCTGGTTTGTAATGCTCTGCAGTTAGCCAAGAACAATTATAGTTGGCAGGGGCTACTGCGAGAAGGTGGCAGGCCGATTTGAAACACCTTTCTGTACTGATGTTCAACAAGTTGCTTGACTAAAGTGAGTCTCGTCATTTCTCATTATTCGGGGTGCTTATTATAGTTAGTCCCTGTTCACTGTTCACTGTGAAGTGTGTGAGACCATTTAATCTGTCCTCTGTCATAGACGAGTGAAGATATGATTTAATTACCCTCAAATTTGAGAAGCAACGTTCAGGTGTACACGCTGTTATAGGTTTAGTTACAAGAATCTCCAACAGCCTGTAGATATTCGGGCACAATTCTTCTCAGCAATGAATCAAGCAATCAGCAGCTGTACGAGGACACTCATTTGCAGGCGCATTTATTCACTTATTTTTCCACAACTCGAATTCTGTTTTGACCATATCTGCTTTCTTATTTACATATTTAATTTATAAGATTGCCTTGTTCGAACATGGTTAGTGGGCAAAGGCCCCTTGTTCCGACATCCCAGCACACAATATAGCTGTGAAATTGGAGCCTACTACTAGAATTAAATACCGGTCATTACTATGACTTCCATTTTGGGACAAAAGATAAGAAAATAGGACAAATTCGCACTGCTTACAGCTCACTGTAAAGAAAAGATTTAATTATTTTTAAAGTTGATAAATAAAGAGGGTAGAGAGTGAAAGTTATGCATACTTTATTAATAAACAACAGAAGTATGTAAAATTTCTGTACATGTTAATGTAAGATCGTTTCGATAAACTAATGAATCGCTCGATAAGATGTTACGTGCCGGCAAATAAAAAAATAGCTCGAGTCGTAAGGGGGGGGGAGCACGTGCCACCCCCTCGGCTACGGCACTGGTTAGGTTAGATTGCATCAAATACGAGAAAAAGAGTGCAAGGATTGATTACAATGGAGCAGATCTACTTTGGCTCAGGCCAGGGATTCTGCCCGGGTTTTCAGTTTGGGGGGTATAAAGTAGATGCAAAAATATCAACTGTTATTTTTGTAACAATTATTTTTTGTTAAATTGTTATTATAACAGGTGCTTTTGAAAAAAAAAAATTTTTAATACGTAAAATGAGACAAAATTGTTTATGATCTTGGCTGCGAAGCCACCAATATTCTTGTTCCTAACTGCGATAACAAAAGTTACGAGTAAAGTCTGCAGGTGTTACTTTTTTCTTCTTCTTCTTTTTCGAAATGGTACCCGGAAGCCAAGACAAGTGAGAGTGAGAGAGAGTAAAAGAAACATGCGTTTGGGTTTCAAATGCTTAAATTGCATTGCCAGTATATATACATGGATGTTGGGGTTCGGTGAGATAAGTATGTATTTACGCGTTGGGGGGTACTCTGGGAACTTCTCTAACAACTTGAAACATTATGGGAAGAGGAGAAGGAGGGTCACACACTGCAGTGTAAAACAAGATACGTCTGTTGTATGCTATGACGTTCAGCTCAGATGAAGTGTTGTCAGCTCTTAAAAGCAGAAAACTTTAAAAGCACCACGTGTTTGTCTTATTGCACATTTTCGTAAGTCTATCGGCCAACTTGGGACGCAAATCGTAATAATTTGTAAAATTGTCGGATAAAGGGTTGGGTGGGTTTGAATGGTTGAAAATGTATTCACTAGCGGAACGAAGACGGAATAGGAAATGTCCAGTTGCCTACATCTTACTGTAGTGAGATTATGCTATAATTAAATAGAGCGCATTGTTCTCAGTAAATAACAGAACCGCTGAGAGGGTGAGACAGGACAGAAGGACAAGTACTCCGAGGTAAGGGCGCCCATCAGGGCAAGGGGGCGCTTGCCCCCTAGCCAAAGGAAATTATACTAATATGGCATAAAATGTCAGTCAAAACTTTTTAAAAAAGAAGGTATTATGTGGCCTCAATAATACTTGTAAATGTGTAAAAAATGAATTATCTGAGATGTTGACATTGTTTATTTTAGTGAGAAATTAGAATTCCCGGAAATGATGACGTTATACGCCTACGCAATTACGGGTAGTGTAATTTCTCAGCTAACATAAACAATGTCACATTTAAGATGGTTTATTTGATATATATTCACAAGTATTATTGGGGCCGCTTTCCAAAATTTCATTATTGCTTTTAATTTGTCCAGTATCTTTAAAAATGTGAAAATAACACACACATGCTTGCACCGTACGTACCGAAGCCCCTTAAGTGGCGGTACCATATATAAAGGTCGCGGGGATCCTAAAAAAGTTACTTGTCTATCACGTTCCTATATGGTCATATATAGACGTCATTAAAAACCATAAAATGACCAATTGTAAGTTACCACTATACGTCATATGCTTTTTAATTAATGACGTCTTTTGGACTGTGTACGTGATGTTTACGTCATTTCCTGACGTCATTTTCGTAAATTTATGGCCTTTCAGTGACGTAAAAAATGACGTTTTAGTGCTGCTTGGGCAGTTTTCATCACGAACCACGTCTCGGACTTCCCAATGGCCTCTTTCCCTCCCACTTTCTAACCACAATAGAATATAATCTTCGCTTTTCTCCCATCCGATCTATATGGTCTGTCCAACATCGTTCTCATAATTTCATTATTCTTACATCTGGTAAATCGTACAGTCCGAGGAGTTCTTCAATATGCAGTCTTCTCCATTCTCCAGTCGTCTCGTCCCGTTTATGCCTGTAAATCTTTCATAAACCTTATTTTCAAAGGAACGTAATTTATGTTCATCTGATAGTGTCGTACTCCAACATTCGCAACCATAAAGTATTACCAGCAGATTAACTGTTCTGCAAATGTTCAATTTCAACTTCCTTGATATTAACCGTCAAAGTTTCCGGACAGAACAAAAACATTCGTTGCCCGATGCTAAGCGGCCTTTTATGTTTTCCGTGACAAAATTTTTGCTTGTAAGTATTTAAATTTGTTTACTTTCCCTATGTTCTCATTCTTAACTGTTAAGTATCTATTTCCTTCGTACATAATGTCACTTTCCATAGCTGCTAAAAACTTAAATATCAAGTGAAAAATGTCCGAAAATTGGAGATAATTTTTTATACACATTTTATATAATATAGGTCTTGTTGAAATGATATTTATGTCAAAATGGCCGACCATTGGTGTATGTTTGAGGATCGGTGCCCTCACTCTATAATTAACATTTTAATTAGCCAAATTACGTTTCGCAAAATAGTTACAATTAATTATTCTTTGGTTCTAAATACAGGAAACAATCATAGAATTCTTTATTAATTTTTTCAATTAAGATAATGGTTTTTGAGTAAATCGAGAAGAAAAAAAAACATAAATGGGTCTCAAATGTTTTGTATATTGTAACACTTATTTGGTTTCCTCACAAGCGAGCTAGAGTAACAAATTATTAACTGTTTTACGAATTGATCTCTGATCTCTTGAACATGTTCTTATAGTCCTCATATTTTTAATGCAGTACAAATTCTTAAGATAAGTTCATTTAACTTGTTCGAATGCATGGATTTAGATACGGGAGACGGATCGACTGGCCCAATACAGTTAAGCTGGGTCAACTTGACGCTGTTTTTCGATTATTCTTGCCTAGTAAATTTGGATTTACTTGCGTCTTATTGGTTGGCTTATACCTGGGTGTGTGGAAGCAAAGAATGGAGGAGGATCTAGCTAAGGGAGAGAGCACGAAGATTAGAATATTTTAAATAAGGTTTAAATAAGGAACGTGATGTTCAGTTGTATTTTAATCAATTTCACCCTAAAGGTGATCATGGCTTGTGTTTGGCTTCAATTTCGGGTCACTAGAAGTAGATCCGTCTCCCGTATCGGATATATGGTTCAAATCAACTCGATTCTACTTCAGCAAAGACACGGATGTAAATATGTAACGGAACTACAACTAGGGACCCGAAATTGACGTCAGCACATGCACGTGCACCTAGAGTACCTGGCAGTTGTAATCGATTAAAATAAATATTCAAATCTCCCTCACTTTCTTTCTAAGCACCAGGCTTAAACACGCATAGAGAAATCATTAAGAGATGCAAGTTCATTCCAATCTTTCAGGCAAAGTATTTTAAATAGTAATAGACTGATTTTTAGGCTGATTATTTAAGGATAAATACTGTTATAAAGAACTTTTTTTTACCAAAGACTACTGGGAGAAATCTGAGATGAACTTTGGAAAATCTTTTAGGTAGGGCAAGTATAGGGTATCAGGTTTTTTAGGTCTACAAAGTATAAGCTTTGTTCATGTCCGTTAAACTTTTTTTTTAATTTTTTGTTTGGGTGGGTGGGTGGGGGTGGGGGTTAGGACGAGTAACATACGACAATTTTGTAAGCCTAAAACACGAACGAAAAACGAACACTAATCCAAAATACTAAACTCTTAAGATTGTAATCTATTTCATACTTGCATATTCTAACAAAACTTACTGTCTTTGTATAATCTATTGCTTTAATCCGTTTTTTCCCGGTAAATTTTAGTTTTCATCATCAAAATGAGAGAGTAGGTATAAATACAATATGTGATTTACATAACCCCATCACACCCCCTTCTTACCCCATCCATGTGGCAAGATGGAAAATGTGTATGTTTTCATATGTAATACCAAAACATTAAAAAAATTATTGTAATTTTTGTTTACTTACTATAAAAGTTAAAATTCTGACGTGTTTAATTTCTGTTTCGTATTTTCCTATGGGTCATCCAATACCTTTTACGAATAACATTTCATGAAGTATCCCCATCTTACTCCTCCTTCACCTATTCAAATTTTTTCATTAAGGAAATTTTATGATCACGTATGTGTCATTTCGAATGTTTCTTTCTAATTGTTTAAATGAAAATCTTTATCTGCAGAGAAAATTTTCATTAATTCAGAGAGAGTGTTGGTTGCAATACTACATGTCCATCATGAGCTCCCGTTTAACATTTTGTTTTCATAAAATTTTCTATACTGCTGCGTATGAGCTGTCTACTCTACACCTACGTAAATTAGTCCCTTGTGACGGGCTTAGCCCATGGTTTAAGTTTTGAAAATTCCTGTGAATAAATAAATAAATGTTGGAAGGAAACACTATACTATACAAAAATTGACACTCTTTAAAAAAATACAACAAAAAGTTTAACTGTATGATCTATTAAGTTAGCTTAAAAAACAATTCATAAAATGAAATTCAAATTGATTTTACCTGGTAGTAGATATTGCCTTGCTCCACTTGAGCCGGAATAATTTTATTTATCCACGTCATTGAGGCATTTCCTGTAATTTTAATATCTTTCCAGTTTCCTATGTTAACCTCAAGTGTTGTTATGTCTGTATCGTTTTTGCTGTACAAAAGTGCCGTGAAAATAACTTCACTTCGTGAAGTAAAGTATTGATGTGCTGTCATCAGAACACAATTTTCAATATTCTCTGACAGTCTTAAGTAATACTGATGTTCTGTTGGTAGGAATTGTGGATATAATTCATTTAACTCCGTATAGCTGACAACTTGCCACGCGTCATTTCCACTCGGAGTTTTACAATTACGCTGGCGCCACCCCGTGGGTAATGTTCCATCTTCAAAATCAGTTTCCGCACTAAAAATGATTTTTGTAACGAAGAATAACACAAAGAATATCGCCAAAGCGTTGTCTGCCATCCTCTGTAGAAGTGCAGAAGTTTCTTGATGGCTACAACATCTAATCTGGAAGGGCAGTAATGATGAAATTGCAGCAGTAAACTTCACCAGTTATCTGTTATACTATCTTGAACACGTTTGCCGTAAATTTGAAAAGCATCCCGCCTCATAAATTATTATTTTATAAAAGGATGCCAAATAAAAATGTCAGGAATTTTGAGTTTTGGAAATTTTTTATAACTCCAGTAGTAGTCAACAGATGAGATATAGTTTATACAAATCATTGAAAACTACAGGGAAGACAGCGTCCGTGAAAAAGCTGCATCACGTTTTCGTTCAGGATCCTGTTTCACGAAAGTACTTTGCAATTTTTGATGCTTCAATTTACATTTGCGGAGTACTGCCTCAAGAGCGTTAGCCTCCTGTCTCTTTCAGTCATTTTTCTAATATATTGTCCAAGGATAATGATTATACAAGACAATATTCAATTGTTAGTAGACATTTGACACCCAAAGCTACGCAGCCAAACGACAGCACACATAAAGATTGTAGAAGGAGATTAGCGCTACTGACACAGTCCTCCGGAAATTCAAACTCCAGAGTGAAAAGTTGTGACCCAAGTAGCAACGCTAATCACGTCAGAATACCGAGGCTTGTTTAAGCCCAGGGTAGTTCATTCACAGAAATATTAAGGCTAATGACATCAGTTGAAAGATCTAGTGACATCGAACAATTAATATTACGTATGAAAACTAAAAACTTGCGGCGAGTACCTGTAGAAAACTCGATCGTGGCGATTTAAAGTGGTGGGAATGAAGACAATTTGAAGAGAAGATTTTCACAGCACCTCAGATTGTACTTCTTTTTTGGAAAGCATTCGAATCAATATATATTTATGAGCAAATTTTACAACTTGCAGAGCATATAAATCTTCATTAACTACTAGCATAACAAGCATCACACTTAAGCTAAACTACTTTTAAGAGTACCTTCCAAGCTACGTCACACGCTATTCAGTCAATGAGGATTAAAGCACGGGAATGGGCTACCTGAAATTTATGTATCTTTACTCCAATAGGTTTCATGCAACGTTTATAGAACTAACTGTAGGTTCCATCAAACGTTACGTCATTGAATTATTCAAGGATGTTAGAATTATAGGATAGGTTAAAATGAAAGCTACTGAATCCGAACTTAACAATGTCAGTCCACCATAATTTATTAGTGTACTTTACATATAATTAAAATAGTGACATGCTAATTCTGTTAAATATATACTATTAATTAAGGAACACAAGAAAGAGTAAAACTTCGGTTTTACTAGCTGATCACCTTCATTTTAAGTCTTTCAACCCCTTTTAAGTTATAACTGTGCATACCGAGATGGCCGAGTGGGGTTGAGTGGTTCGAAGCAGACGATGTTCCTCTTAATTGACTATAGCGCCATAAACTGAAGAATCTGAACTAGACGCAGCGCATAGCCGCGAAGAAGAGAATCCATGATTGATGAATTTGATTTCGCATACCCAATGACAGGTCACAATCTATTCGTTCTTCCTTTCGCTCCAGCAACGAAGCTTTTCGAAAACTGATTCGGTCCCTGTTCGGGCGCCATAATTGAGGTGGGGCTTTGAGTATAGATAGAGCGTAGAGAGATGAAGACTGATGGCGTCAAATTGATGAGCTTTCTCGTCTACAATAGAAATTAGTCATAAAGTAAAAAACAGAAAATCTGCAATAGTTTATCCACATCCCTTACTTTTTCTGAGTGGTTCAAAAGGAAGATTTTTTACTCAATTGTTTTTGTTAACGAGGAACGGAATTTTTGAATCCCCTCGAGTCTTCAAGCGTAACATAAAACAGCACACTTTCACAGTAGATTTCTGATAGTGGCGCTCCAAGCGAGTGGAGTCTGAACAACTGTTGAAGATTTAGGTTGGAGTGAACACTCGTAGTACGAAGCCATATGTCAACCCGCAATGTCCATTCTATTTCTATGAAGCAAATTAGAAGTTGTCGATTTCTTATACGGGTTGTGTGTGATTCTATGTTCGCTTTTATTTCCCACCGTAGCACGTTTCCGCCCACATAAATGAATACTTACTATTTTATTTGTATATATGTACGACATCGCTACGGGCAGACCCCGCATGCAAAGCAGGACGACACGATGCGAGTTTAAGTTGGCAGGGCTCTACGGGCCAGAGAGGGTTATGAAGTTACATGCGGTCTACGGGTCCGATGGAACTGAACTGGGTATATGTCGGTGAGGGCTGGGCGGTACTGGTCTGGCCCTGGGTTAATAGGGCTCTAAATAGGTTGGTAATGTCAGGTTAGACTTTTTATTATACGCGAAAAAACAATAAGCAATATAAACATTTGACGCAATTCACGCAAATAAGTTAGAAAAGTTAGGTTATCATAGTTTTTCACACTCACATGTCAGTGAAAACATTTCCAAACCAGTGTATTATCCTCTCACTACTCTTATTTACTCGTTGCGCTGACGTCAATTTTCTGTGCTTAGCACCGGCAGTTTAGGGTGTTTGGCAGCGGCGAGACGTTTGGGAAAATATGGTTGAAACTTAAAGCGACTGTAAGTTACAGGAAACTATTCAAATCGGTCAACCCATTCCAAAGTTAATCCGAAAAGAAATTATACGAATGGGTACAATTTGGTGATCACTGCTTATTTCGACACCTACGAATTATATATAAAATCATAGGATTTCAATAGGAAGTACGACAACATAATCCTTAGGTGCCAATTTGTTAAATCAGATATACAATTTAATACAATATCCACAATGGAAAGAAAGCCTGATGATTCGCTTTATTGGAGAGATGGAATCTAGATTTTTGTTACACCTTGTTCCTTATAAACAATTTTGTATTCTGGCTTTTGCAACTATTATTTGGACCCACGTTTCATCCCCTGTCACCATTCTGTCCATAAATGGTTCACGTCTGTGACGGGTGAGCAGGGAACTGCAGATGTCAACTCGCTGATACTTCTGTTGAGGCGTTAACGCATCGGGTACTCATTTTCCGAGTTTCGACACGTACCCAAAGTCCTGCAGATGACGATGAACAGTGGAATGGGTGACAAGGAGTTCGCTGGCCAGTTCTTCAATAACTTGCATTGAATTTGCCTCCACCGCTGCACGTAAGGCGTTGTCCAGCTGCACAGGTCTCCCTTCTCGTGGCTTATCGGTTGAGACACATTGTTATTCCTTGGAATTTATTGACTTTTTAATAATAAATATATTATTTATACTCAAATTTAATATTTTACAAGGGATCAAATGTTAATTATAATTTGTGCATTGAATCAGAGTTATTTATTACAGTATTGTTTTCATAATAAACTAAGTAAAACTCGTCGAGGAAGTGCTCAAGAAATGGCACAACTAAAATATTGTAAACCGAAGTGAGCAACTATTAGTTTTTTTTAATGGAATTGATTTTCTTTATTTGTTATTTTGATTGGAGGGCAACAACCATTTAATAAAACTCCATGAGGAAAAGAGAATAAAAATATTTATTTAAAGTCGTGGAACCAATTACTGACTCCAGATTTGCTCCATAGCAGCACTTTTATTAGAATATTTAAATTACAATGTATTTCCAAACAATAGCCAAGCCTTGCCCCTGGCCTATATGCATACCTACATAACAAACAATAGTGAATTATTGAATAAGGTTGTTAATATCTTCGTAATCATTTGTTTAACATAGAAAAGCTTTTTCAATTAATATTAATATATATCGTAAATCAAAATAACAAATAAAGAAAATCAATTCCATTAAAAAAAACTAATAGTTGCTCACTTCGGTTTACAATATTTTAGTGGTGCCATTTCTTGAGCACTTCCTCGACGAGTTTTACTTAGTTTATTATGAAAACAATACTGTAATAAATAACTCTGATTCAATGCACAAATTATAATTAACATTTGATCCCTTGTAAAATATTAAATTTGAGTATAAATAATATATTTATTATTAAAAAGTCAATAAATTCCAAGGAATAACAATGTGTCTCAACCGATAAGCCACGAGAAGGGAGACCTGTGCAGCTGGACAACGCCTTACGTGCAGCGGTGGAGGCAAATTCAATGCAAGTTATTGAAGAACTGGCCAGCGAACTCCTTGTCACCCATTCCACTGTTCATCGTCATCTGCAGGACTTTGGGTACGTGTCGAAACTCGGAAAATGAGTACCCGATGCGTTAACGCCTCAACAGAAGTATCAGCGAGTTGACATCTGCAGTTCCCTGCTCACCCGTCACAGACGTGAACCATTTATGGACAGAATGGTGACAGGGGATAAAAAGTGGGTCCTCTACCGTAATATTACACGCAAGCGGCAGTGGGTACCTAATGAATGGGGGACACAGGAACTGTTCCAAAACAGGATTTCCACCCCTGCAAAGTGATGTTGAGTGTTTGGTGGGATATCCGTGGAATAATCCATTTTGAGCTCTTGCCACGTAACGAGACCATCAATGCTGATGTCTACTACCAGCAGTTTGAACGCCTACGGACTGCATGGTTGGAGAAACGTCCTGCTCTAGTTAATCACAAGAGTGTGCTGATCCACGGTGATAACGCGCGCCTACACACGGCAAGAAGGACCTATGCTAAGATCGAGGAACGTGGCTGGGAGAAACTCCCCTACCCGGCGTTTTCACCAGATCTTGCACCAAAAGACTACTGTCGTTTTCGCAGCCTCCAAAACCACCTTTTCCGGAAAACGCTGGAAAGTGAGGATAACGTGCGACGAACAGTGACCTAGTTCTTTCCCTCCAAAACAGTTTACTTCTTTCACCAGGGGAACAACTGATAGACAGGTGGCAGAGTATTGTGAAGTCCGATGGAGACTATTTTCCTGGCTAACGGTAGCGTTCCAGGTAAGTTATTGTTCTTTTCCTTACGGTGCAAAAATACATTACTTGTGAAATAAGCCGATACAAAATTAGAGGTAATACATTAACTAAATTATCCACCACATCAGGTTATAAATTTCAATTATTGCTACAAATTATCAACTCACAGGCATGACAACAAGCAAATATTTTGTCCAAATAATAGTTGTAAGAAGCCAGTGATCGCCAAATTGTACCCATTAGTATAGTTTCTTTTCGGAATAACTTTGGAACGGGTAGACCGATTTGAATAGTTTCCTGTAACTTACAGTCGCTTTAAGTTTCAGAAACCGATTCGAAATCGGTGTATCCATTCCAAAGTTATTCTGAGAAGAAATTTTACGATTGGACACAAACTTTTGGCTATCACTACTTGCAAACAGTCAACGTGTATCTATCTTCACGATATACAGAACAGTTTGGAAAGCTTGTTGAAACATGTATCATGGATCTTAAAGTTTTCTTGGTGGTAATGTCGTTCACGTTTTTCGTTTTGCAAAACGATTTAAGTTGCATTATTTGTTGAACCTAATATTTTGCATATTAGTAAGAAATTCTGTAAACTTGTTACATGGAGTAAAGAATTGTTACCCAAGAAAGTAGTTTTATTTGTTTAACCTGGAGATTTGTCATTGATAAAGAAGAGAGAGAGAGTTTTAGGTTTAAATTCAGCTTGATTATTTCTCATTCTGATTTACACTAATTAGTTACACTGGCAGTGACGTTTGTTAAAGTTGTTCTACCCGTGAATATAATCTTTTGTTTATAATAATATATAGAACTTTCAGATATACTCAAAGATATTTAATATCTTTTCAAATGTCGCAGGAAACTTTGGCAACACGTTCCTATCCTAGCTATCCATATTGTCCCTCTTGTAAAGCACTTCACAATCTGAGTGGAACAAGAACCTTAGCTGTTTACAAAATGTGGACTTCGAGAGAACATGGACACTGTGTAACCAACAGTTGCAAAGCGTGTATGTAAGCACACCGATGAGTTTAACCTTTTTAAGATCCGTCTCTTCCCTCTCAGACTATGTATATGGCTGAACATATGGTTGTAGGGAAACAGGGACTTAATACCAATTTGGAAAATAAATTTCTCCACACGAGTCTTTAAATTTTAAAACTTGTGTTCCCTAAAGGTTTAAAGGATATCTTAAAGTAAGGCAAAGACAATCACTAACAAGAGAAGAATATCTTTTATTGAACGGTGAGTGAAAGGGAGTTTTCGAAATATGGATCTAGTGAAATATAGCCCGTTAAACTTTTCGAATATTTGGCTTAATTAACAACAGGTATTGTGCAATTGTGGAATCCGCATGACGTCACTGGCACGTTCACGCGCTAAATATTATGTTGTGTAATCAACTCTCGGTGTTGGAACCTCCGTACATCCGGGATTGCGCAAGCATGACGTCAATGGCGAAAGCACTCTTTTCGTCAGAGGTGCCAGGTGGACCCTTATATACTTAAAAAAAAATGGAGGTTGAGCCAAGTTCTCAAAATTGGCCCATATCTCAAAAAACATGCAAGATATCGAACGATAAAACGTTTTTTCATCCCCTTTAGGATACACTCATTATAAACAATCTATTCACCAATATTCATGAACTAGGAATTATGGAGTGATGGTGCTAAAAATTTGTGACTACATTGAAAACTGTCTAAGATATAAAAATAATATTTTTTTTTCACCCTAATGCGAGCTAGAATGATGGAAAGGCCAAAGATCAAAGGGATCACAGTTGCGAAATAAAAGTTACCCTTAGGACCACATATCTCGTACTCATAAGTAAATAAAAACGTGTAATAAAATAAGTTGCTGGAAAACTGATTTAATTATAAAAATATATCGGAACAAATCCGAAAGGTTTCTTTGACTGCCTCCAACTGATGTATGTATACCTTACCAGACTAAATGAGCAAGGGATTCATAGGAACGAGTCCTTAGGAAACTTGAAGGAATTAAATTAGAAGGAGATGCCCAAACGTACCCCCTACTTCGGAAGCAAATTGAAGCCGAAAATGGCCGCTGCACCGATTGTATGTATCGCGGTCCGCCATATTGTGTTTGGAATAAAATTGAAGTATTGCATTCACAAAGATGCAAATAATCAATTTGGTATTTATGCTTTTCTGTGAATTTTTAAAATGGTTGTGAGTTGTGTCGCTTTTGGATAAACAAACAGATATACTAATAAGAATGCTCCCAATGTCAAATTTCACAGTTAAGTGTTAGAGAAAACTTCTATCCAAATAAAAAATGTTGATACAAATTCATTGCAGGGAGAAAATTAAAAGTTTTCTGTACTTTTCATTACGCCGTCAATAAGTTAATTCGAGAATTTAAAGAGAGGGATTACTGTTCTAATTTTTCTCATAGATTTTAAGTAATTATAAGAAAACTGACTAAAGGTAATGTCAGTAATATTCATTACATTTCATACGTTGGGGAATTGTTTTTCGTTATGCAGCTTTCGCTGTTCACTCTGGAAGTTTTGGTTTCTCTTCACTATTATACGTTTTATAAGCTCTGATGAATACATTTGTGTATGTTTGTAGTCTTTAATCAGAAGACCAAACCTTCACATGTTAATTAATCCACAATTTAGTATTGTGACTTATAGGACAACTGTATTAATGTTTGACCAAATAAGGAAACTTTCAACTATAAGCAATAACTGACGTTTATGTAATACAAAAATTGTTTTGTTTTTTTCTACGAAACAAAGCCTGAGACTGTGCAGAGTAAGCCAAAGAAAAAGCATCTCGTATTTGTTTCATTTAACACGACAATATCCAAATACATTTCTGAAGCTACAGTTGCACCAGTAGTTGACCAGTTGTAGTAGTCAGTTGTGAAATACGGTTATTTCAGTAGAGATCATTGATTCTATTTACTGTAGATTGTTCCTAGAACAACGAAGGAATACAGTAATTAATTATTTCACTGTTCCTTCTACTAGATATGCACAGATACCTTGTATTAGTTGCACTTCTGCCTCTTATTGTGCGCTTTGCTCTCTTCCAGATTCACTTTACACTTTTTATTGATTTTGAGGGGACAATGCATTTCCGGATTGCACAACGTTTGGGGACTACATTATTAAATATTATGGAAGTATAAGACGTACTGTGCTTACTACTATATCCAATATAAACCTATTATTACCGCTTGTCTCCCTTACAGTTTCACATGCATGATATTAACGAATTGAATTTTATTTATGGCCTTTAGGAACCTAAAGCTCAGGCCGCTTGTAGGGGAGGGGAAAGGATTCGGGAAGGTGTCGACCAGGGCCTATGTAGAAGGTGCCATCCCGGTATTTGCCTGGTGTGACTGAGGAAAAACCGTGGAAAAACAGTCAGGATGGTTGGCCGCTGAGATCGAACCCACTGGAATGCTGGGTCTTTGAATCTGCGACTGAAATCACACGAATCTATTATACCGAATATCCGAAGCCAACCGGGTAGCCGTGCGGTCTAAAGCGTTAGGCTAACGAGTCGAAGGCCCCAGGTTAGAATCCCTGCAGGGGCATGGATGTTTGTCGATTTTAACTAGGTGTAAAGGGTCAAATCGTGACTGGCCGAAGTCAAAAGTTACTAGACTGCCCTCTATAAAATAAAGTTTACCGAAGATCCGGATTTTGGATCCGAGTGTTGGATATACGAAACTCGGATCCGGATCTGACAATCCCTAGTATGGAACTATCACTTTATTTTTTTACGTAATAATATCGATAAAATCTCACATTTAAATCTGATGGGTTTTTGAATTTTCATTTATCTGTGGCCTTTAGGCAATTTCACTCAGGCCGGGAAGCACAATTTCGAATTACAACCAATTTAATCCATGGCCCAATAATACACTATTCTGATTGACTGACTGCAAAGATGTCACTCACAGCTGAATGAAACTTCTAATTTCGTTGTGTTCATGTGCGCGACGGTCAAACTTATAATATTCATGCCTGAAATAGTTTATTGTACTACGTTTAGAACATTGAATATACTTTCGAATCAATACATACAAATGGAATTAGTTGTAAATAATAAAACTGTAGGAAAACAATGTAAAATCCTTCAAAAATACCCATAACTCAAAAAATTCTTTCACCTCGAAAAGTTCAAACCTTTTCGCTCCATCTATTGGGCACCACATATATAATTGGTTAAAGTCAAATAATACAGAGTTAAATGAAATTTTAAGCGGCTCATTACAAGCCTAAACTCAATAAAACTACTTTTCAGATGAAAACCTAAACGCCTTCAAATTAGTAACCAGTGAAATATATTTACACATTCACATGCTTTACAAAATACAGGTTAATTAGAATTAATAAACTGTCCAGATATCGGGAACTTCCTCATAGTTGAAATTGTAGGGCAACTGTAGCATTTCTAACAAGTGGAGGCATTTCAGTTTTTGTTTGAGGTGGGGAGGATCATTTAGGAAATAATTTATATATCACTTGGCGCATCCAATCGTAGTTTTTACTTCATACTCTGCATATACGTAATCAGTGATTCCGCCAGACCCCCTGTGGGGGTGTTATCCCCAAAATCTCGACAACATCCCCCCAACTTAGAAATCTGTGCTGTGAAAAATCGATAGAAACCGTGTAAAACTTCACTTACACCCTCCGAATTTTGACTTTACACCCCCGAAACTGAAAATTCTGGCGGAAACCCTATCCACTAATTTCCAAGTTATTAATGTTACTCATATACAAGTACATTGCTTACAAGGAAAATATTATGGAACCATCTTTACAAAGTGAGATTTCGTAGAACAAACTTTCACGTTCTGATAAAGAAGCGAACTTTTAAAATTTGCGAAAATCTATTTTAAAGTCATTTGTATATATGCAAATTTCTGGCCTATCAGATACTGTGGATATGCAGATGTTTTACTCTACCCATACTGGTAATTTTGATTTGTATTTTTCAGTGGTTTATGTAAGTCATATCCGACGAAATTACGGCATAGTAGGCCTACCTTGATTAAAGCTAGGCCTTCCATCTCCCTCTTACGCAGTTAGATTATAGCACGAGATACTGTACAATAATTACAATAACTCGCTCCCAATAAGCGCCTTGAGTAATACATACCTAAAGGCGATAAATACATTTAAATTAGTTCCCAATGAACTATTACAATCGTGATCGAATTGCTCACGAGTACCTAGCACCAGGAGCAGGGGTGAGGGATTTAATACATCTATTAACATTCTTGATTGTGTTTCCCGTTGTATGGGGGATTAATAAAAAACTCTTTTTTTTTTGGCCGTTCAATTGACCTGTTCTTTTATATCACTAACCTTAAGACTGTCAATATGTATGGGTAAGATGCAATTATGGTGACCAAGAAATGAAATTAGAGGAATACACAAAGGTTCAAATATTGCTGGAACAGTGCCCAACATAAACTTCAAACACACAATATTTACTTGATGGTATTTTTTGTTTATGCTTGAGTATATCCTAGTTTTGTACATAAGTGACTTCTGGTTAACATGATGAAGTAAAAATCCTAAATTAAGAAATCTACCTAAGGTGCGTTTGTACCTTAAAACGTTATCCTTATGAAGCCACAGAAATGGAGTATAAAAAGGTTGAGCACTCCGTTGTGCACCCCCTCCTTCCAGCCCAAAAACAATACTCAACCTTCTTACTTTTAGATATTTTGAAAACGTACCAGTTTTGCGTCATAAGGAGATTATTTGTGTGTTACGGAATGGAAATTTATAGGTCGAGTTTCAACGGCATTAAACTTCCTTTCTACGTAAACTCTCTCCTTCTTAGAGAACTTCATTTGGATGCATCTCGGACTCGAAGTACCACACTTCCTCTCGACTCGAACGTGAAAGGACGAAGTTCCATTTACACGTGTGATGTCATTTACAGTCAGCTAACTAGAATACTGTATTCTTGGACCATGGCTTAAATTGGTTGTAATTTCGGAATCGTGCGGCCGGGAAAAGGTAGAGAAAAATACAACCACGCCATTTGCATGGTGTGAAAAAGTTAGAATGGGCTGTCGCTGGCATTGTTCCCAGAACCTTCCAACACTCTATTAACTTAAGCTACGTTGATTTAGTGTTGGATG
This sequence comes from Lepisma saccharinum, assembly GCA_022664845.1. Lineage (NCBI taxonomy): Eukaryota > Metazoa > Arthropoda > Insecta > Zygentoma > Lepismatidae > Lepisma > Lepisma saccharinum. Next base: position 31,626 of record JAGDQP010013942.1, read on the forward strand.
GCTTTGAATTTCGTAGTGCGTGTTTCATATTACTTCCTTGTCTTTTCATCATTGCTTACCGGTTTCATTGTCATTTAGAGAAAGTATATAAAAGATCCTGTGTTATTAGTGTCTTTTTGTTGTTTTTTTTTTTAGAATCTTTAAATACTTTTAATGTTGGGAGCCAAGAGTCTTACACAGTTAACGGCTACATATGTAACGGCTGGGTTCATCTAAATATTATCTGTACGGTGTACATAAAACAATAGGGATTTCGTGTTTTTTTGTTTTTTCAAACGCAAGAAGGCAGATGGCCGCATGGGAAGATTGATGGGCAGTCATCTTTAGCTTCAAAATTCGGTAGCTTGGGCATCTCCTATTTTAATTCCTCCGTGTTAGGAACGAATTTCCTTTTGGGGAACTGTTGGTTGGAACTAGTTCCTTTTGAGAAACATAGAGGATGAACGGATTCAAGTTTCTACTAAGGAGGAACGATTATACGTTTCCTTTTAAGAGGAACTAATATAACGAAAATCGTTCCATTTGTTAATGAGTTCATGTAACACTTATTTTGCGCCAGTGTGTGTGATCCAATCGTACTGCTCCTATCACGAAACATAAGATTTGTTCGGGTAGGTCAGCTCGGTGTTGCAGTATCTGCATTGGAAATGTAAGGTAGTAAAGAACTGTGTTAGTGGGCGTGACGTCACAGTGTATATTCGGGTAATATCGTGCAGTTCTCGCTCGAACGCGCAAGTGCTTGTTTCCTTCTGCTAGCAAGTAGCACCATCTATAATTCTGCCTCGTACATATACGCTGAAAACACAACGCGACTGTCATTGTCTGCACTCATTCTACGCTCGTTTCCGAGCAAGGTCAGAAAGTGTACTCGCGCCAGACATCCGAACAGTTGACGTGCAGGCTGCACTACCCACTCGGACGCAAAAGTGTACACTAGCCCAAGCAGTGTAGCCCACCCGAACGAAGCTCATAATTACGTCCAACGGACGTCGAAATGTAGTCCAATTAATGTTCACATGGAGATCGAGTGGACATTAAGATTATGGTAATGTAAGACGTCGCATATTACGTCAGCTCCTGGCTAATTCTAACAGAGAAAGTATTTGTAGTACGAACATTGCGAGAGTTCCTCTCCTTTCGTCTTCACATGTAGCTTAAAAACTTTCAACTGTTTGAGGTGGGATTCGAACTTATGATCTTCTGGTTCGTAATCCAGTACTCTCGTTATGTGGATACTTACAAGGCACCGCAGAATTTAGCAGTACTCAAACAAACACACAGAATGAAGAAAGAAAGGGAGGGGGAAGAGAATTTATAACATTTACTCCCCTTCGCTCTCCCTGCTATTCAAGTCTAGTTGCTGTCCCTTCCTCCAGCAACTTAAAACCAAACTTTTGAAAATATCAACTCAAAACCTACTACCAGCTAAATATATGTATATTTATTGTAATAAGGGTATCTACCATAGATTTAATCAACGACTTTGTTATGTATGTTGAGCAAAAATGGTAGAGCAACTGAGGAAAGCACTGGAAATGATGTAACACGTCCCGAAGCAGACGACGCTTTGCGCAGGAGATAATTGTTGCAATGTACAATACCAAAGAAAAACGGAAAGAAACAAGAACACAAAGAAAGACATGATTAGAGAAGGAAAGAGTTTAGGAAGTGGTATCAAAAATGGTTAGAAACTATTCACCATTAAAAACAACTTTTTTATATAATATTCAGACTTTCATAATGCACTCTTGTATCTAAAATACATAATTATACATTTTTAGAATTAACTACAAATAAAAGCTAAGGATAGTTAGAGAAAATATTGTACACATTGATAGGAATTATCTTTATATATTTGTTATAAATGTCCCACGCTCTTATTTTTAGTAACATATTTCCAAAAGTTAATAAATAACATGATAATTCTTCTCTACTTTTTAGTAGGTCTACACGAGATACAGGCGTGGATTTTGAAAGTTTTAGATATATTTTAAAGCTCAGTTTCACACTTGATAGGCATACGAAACAATTCTGTAATTTATTTTCCCAACATTCTATCTCCACTTGCGACTAGCGACAGGATGAGCACCTGAGGCTGAGTCATTCTCGCGCATGCGCATTACTCCTTACTAGTAAATATTACTTGCAACCATGTGGTTCCCGTTACCAATTTAGCGTATTGGTAGCATGTCGAAAAGCTAATCCAAAGAACCCAAGTTCGAACCCTGGTGTAGTTTTTTTTCTTAATGAAAATAACTTTTCTCTTTTTTATGTATATAAACGCATTAGAAAATTTAATAAAATTAGTGAACAAGCGCAAGGAGTGGAGGTTAGGTAACTCAGGTACGGTATTTTTTAATGCATACACGATTAATTCGTGTTTTCACAAAGTGCCATTCCTGTCGCTAGTCACAAGTCTTTCCCCTTTCTTTATTTCTTCTTTTTTTCTCTCTCTCAGCGACTGCTCGCTTAAACACACACACGCGTGCACTATAACAAACACAGTGAAATTTGTATCTGGATACTATTACAGACTATGAACGACTCTTTTATTGGTTCATTCACAATAATCTATAAAAAAAATAATTGTTAAATACATTGCTAGTAGACCCTTCGGCAGTACTCGCAGAGATATTGTTCTCCATCTCCAGCGGTAACTGTTGTAGTGTCGCCAATGGTTGTTTTATAAGTGGTTGTTGCTGCCGGATCATCAATTCTGATTTCGTCTATTAAAAGTAATCCGTCCATACCCAAATTTCCGTTTAGTTCCATCTGAAAATATGAAATAAATATCTCATTATTTGCTCTTTAGTACAAAATTCAATAGCTATCTTCTTAATGAGGCATGTAACTTATTTTATTTCTGTCTATGTAGTAAAAGAATTTAATGAAATTATCACTGGTCTACTACAATTTGGTAGAACCAAAATATTATTTTTACTTCTTGTAAACCATGGATATTTAAATCCATGCTTGTAAACAAAGTAGACTCTAAAGTACAGAATGAGACGAGCACAACCAATGTTTATAGAACTAACGATAGGTTGCATCAGACGTGATGTCATCTTTAGAGGTAGGCTAAACGAAAAACAACTGAGTCCGAATGAAACCACTTCAGGCTGCCATCTTGGTGTGCACAGCAAGAATGTAGCAGAGTGCTATTTACACTTAATTTAAATATTGATATACTAAATTGGTTAAATATATGCTATTAAGTAAAAAATAGTAAAATCGCGGTTTTATAAGTTGATTACTTTTATTTTAAGATTTTTCCACTCTTTTAAATTTTACTTGTGCATACCAAGATGGCAGCCTGACGTCCGTGCGTTCGGATTAAGCATTTTCAAGATTGGCAAATCATCTAATTCTAACATTCTTGGGTAAGTCAATGGCGCCACTTCTGATACAACCTATAGTTCGTTCTGTCTCTATGCCTGTTTTTAAAATGCGGATCCTTACAAACTCATTGTATTACTCTATGTTCTTTATTATTTGTTATTTAATATACATCTTCATAATTAAACTGTCCTACGGTCGATCGTCTATATTGAGGTTGTTGACAAGTCGTTATGGTTACTGTCCGCCATATTTGGTCTTCTTTATAATCTCAAGTCCTCGTCATTTTTGATGTATTTGACACTATCAATTTGGATTTTAGTAGTAAATAACTGTTTGATAATACACTGTGGCACTTATGGATAAAACTATTACAAATTTCTTCTGATTGAGGCCGAACAACTTGTGAAAATTATATGTTGAAATTGCACTATAATTTGAGCGGCACCGTAGATCCGCCGTCGGACCGGAAGTCTATAGTTCGTTCTATAAATGTTGGAGTACAAAGACTTTAGTCACAGAATAATAGTAAGAAATGATACTACGCTTATTATAAATAGTATATATAGTATAAATATAATTCATGCTGCCATCTGATGAATTGTCCCGTCAGTTTATTTGTTTCGCTGTAATAAGCTCACGGCAAAGTTAAGCATTACTATTGGCTTGAAAATGTTGATAATAAAATATGTTGCAACCAGGAACATTTTTAGGTAGATTTCGAAGAAAAATCTACCTATTGAGATCGGTACGATATCTATGTATATATTAACACGCTAGCAGCCATAATTTTGAAGATATTTGAACCAAATTTTATTATGTTATTTCTAGGCTAAGTAGCTCGGCTAAGTTCGTTAAAGAGCAAAATCGGTCCAAGGGGTGGTCGGAGAGGGGGTTGAAATTTTGAAGAAAAAAATATATATATCAGCCCCTATGGAGTTTAGGGGGTACTTTGTCTGCATAAATTATAGTACTCCCTATGAAGTTTACGATGACACCAACGATTCAGGGGTTGTGGGGGTACGAGTGGGAGTGAGGGTGGAAATTCGAAATTTTTAAAACCAGGTCTTGTGGGGTATCGTTGAAAAGCTCTTGATGATTAACCTATAAATCAATAACTAGTTTCTCGATAGCGCTCATATAAGACGAGATTTGAATTTTTGAAAATAAATAAAAAAAACTTCGAGATCTACCTCAGCCTGTAGCCCTGCCGAAAGGGATTTTTTTTGTTTTGTTTTACTAAAAATAACGTTACACTAAACATGTATGGTGTGTGTTATTATTATTCAATATAACATACGTTCATTATTGTGAAATTACTCCATCATATACAAAAAAATTCAGTAGTATTAAAAATTAATTATATGACATGCCTTCTCAATCGGCGACCCGCAGGATATATCCAGCTCACATTCATATTTCCGTTACGCCCTCATCAAAAAATCCCATGGGTCATTCATTCTATTTGAAATGGGTAGTTAAGCTGTCAAAATTTTTCACAGGTTTCAAACTGGTTATTTTTCTTGTAGATATTGATTTGCAACAGCACTAAAATAGTAGCTCAACACGAAAAACATTAATTTTCAAAATATACCAAAAAAAAAGCCGTGAACGGGGATGACAAAATCAAAGCGAGAAGACATTGTTATGGTAAATGAAGAGTGTTTAATATTGTTTATTGAAATAAGTGAAAGAATGGTACTTCCAATAAATCAAAAATCTTACATAAGTGTATCTATATTTAGTCAATAACATGTTAAATAAAACATTTTAGCACTTTTTGAAACAGCTTATAAGCACGTTTTGTAACACAATGATTGAAACGTTGACAAAGTGAATCATGTAAAAATTTTATTACAGCTACTTGAACAGATCCTAATTATTCTTTGTGTAATAATAATAATACTTTAAATTATACGGCTACATTTTGAAACGTACTTATTAATGCATTGTTAAATATATACATATATATATAGTTTGAAACATTGTTAATACATATTCTGGAAACGAGACAAGTCCTCAGTAAAATCATATTTACCTATCTGCTACTACTTGGGTTCATGATTCTCCATCTTTATCTGTACATACTAATAGACCTTATATTAATCTACAATTAAATCGCCCATGGTTTTATAAATTCTCTTCTATAAGACACGTCATCACTCTATTCATCAGACTAAGATCGCTACATACGACTACTAAACTACACTTACATAAAATAAAAATTCTAGAATCCCCTTATTGTGATTGTGAAACTAACATATACTTAGAAGACATCAATCACAAACTATTTGAATCTAAAAAATATGACTCTCAAAGAACTTCATTGCTAAAGGCTCTAATAAAACAGATAATTCCTCAGCCTATTACTATTTATTCCCTAATAGAAGCACCTGACAAAAAAATTGGTTATATTTTATTGATTTTTTTCAAAACAATCAAAAAGCTTCCATAGCTTAATCAGCTATTCTCATCCGATATTCGTAGTTCTAAAAAAAATAATAAATACACATGAGAATCATACTATCATTTAAAAGCCTTAATAGAAAACTCATGAGAATTACTCTGGTCGTCGATCTCTATAATTAGATCTACACATGAGAATTCATACCAAACAGCTCCATTAAAGAAAAGATCTAACGTAATAGATCAGTATTCTAAAATATACTAAAAATTTTCAATAACATTTTTCTCTAATTAAAAAAAAAAAATCTGGTGTCCACCACAACTAGTGTTAAATATCAAAGTGTTAAGAGACGATTATCTACGAATTTTAATCTACCTTCAACATAAGTCAACTCAAGTGACTTCAAGCAACCATAGTACAAATTCGACGGAAAGCCTTCGCCTTTCCATTGTTGGATAGTTACCAGTTCTAGAAGACGAAGACGAAAAGACGACCTATCTGCTGAACATGACATGTATTGCTTTAAACTTACCATATAACGTTATTTTTATTCACGTATGAAATATCATCACATGGAGGAAATGTAAACTTATTTCGTCCTGATTTTCTTATAGATACCGTACATCCATTCAAGTTAATTATGGCCGACTGAAAGTCCTAATTAATGTTTGATACTCTTTTCGGTTAAAAATTTGGAACAACAATACTGTTTGCGGGTAGAGTGTGTGTTGTGACTTCACTTTGAGAGACTCTCCTTCTTCATTTTCTGAGCTGGTATACACATCTCTGTATATCGATGAACGGAGGTGACATGATTTGATTTACACGGAGGTGACATATACAATCATTTAGGCCCAGTTCTTATTCAGCCTTCAAGGTTAAATTGTTACCTCGTTCAGTTTAAATACTACTCCTCAAGCAGTAAAAATACGCCTCAGCTACGTAATAAAATATAATGAAATTATCGGAATTTAACTCACACGGAATGGACAGCAGGGATTCCGCCAGAATTTTAAGTTTGTAGCGGGTGTAAAGTCAAAATTGGGAGGGTTACATCACTTTCGTGTAAATATAATGTAGAGTTCTTAATGTAAAAAAATATTTCTAAATTATATATACATATTCCTAGATATTTATTAGTGTTCGTATTTTAAATTTATCTTCGCAAACAACATGGAAAAAGCTTAGTATTTTAGCAAGTTCTATAGTTACATTACTCTGATTGAAAGTGGTTACAAATCCACACATGTGAAATTTCATTCTTTTTTATCAGATTTTAGATATAAATTAATTACAGTTTTACTTAATTCCTTACAGCTTTGAAATCTATATCGCAACTATGGCCAACCTGGAAGGGGTAAAATGCGGGAGATTGAGTGAGAAACGAAAATCATACCACAGATTATCACAAAAGTACTGTAAAAAACACAGCGTACGATAAGTCATTTCAGAGTAGGTCCTACTGGAAAAATTAAACTAAACTGTCCGTTTTTAAAGTCATTGTAATAGTTTACGATCTGATCAGTTCAACAATTCTTCTCCACATCTACCATGATGTTCTGCAATGCTGCCACTTTAGAAAGGCATTTTATTTCATTTTTAATTCACTTTACAGCGCGAGCTTTTTTGCACTTTCTCTCAAAATGCGTTAGTTTGCAGGTTCTTTCGGTGATAGCGTGAGTTGATGGATGAATGCGTGTGACTCACGCATTTTGCGTGAGAATTGACATGTCTGACTATGTGAGGGGGAAAAATAAGGTTATCTTGTTTTCAGCTGACCGTCAATTCATCAGTTTCATTAAATGTTCCATTTCAAATTGAGTGCCCCAAATATGAGAAAAGCAATATATAAAAAATATCAAAATATTGAATAAATCGATAATAACCTAGTGTTTTCTTCAAAACTTGCCGCTTTACTGAGGACCTGAGGATGGTGTTGGTAGTTTGTGTTGTGGCCACGAGGAGTGGTGTAAGCCTTTACAATTCAAGGTCTGCTTGGTGGCAATGGCGTTGCTTCGAAAATTATCGATGATATTACAACCCTTTCAAATAGTTTAGTTTTATTCCTCTTGTCTCAAATATATATATATATATATATATGGGGAGGGGGTAAAATATTGTAAAATGCTCTGTGAAAAAGTTAACTGAGAATTTGGTGTATAGTGTCTGTGTAAATACAGAGAGGAGAGAAACAGAGACGGTATGCTGCTTCCCTAATATTTGCCTTGACATGTCAGAAAGTGATACATAACAATATGCATAATCAATCATGTATTTCAGAAACGGTATATTTTTAGCTCTAAAAAAAAAGAGAGAGAAAAAAAGGAACCAAATTCACAAAGCTGTTTTGCGTTCAAAATTTGCCATTATCCTGCTCTATTAAGGCAAAGACGACTAGATTCTCAATTCACAAAAATGAACGTACGATCACTCACCGAAAACCATCGTAAGGACACCCGTAAGTTTGTCTTTAAAGATTGATGTGTATTCACAAAGCGCTCTACGACTTTCGTAGTAGGAGTTGCCTTAACTTTAAGGGTGTAAGCACCCCCCGTAAATGAATTTAAAGCTCTGTGTTTCGGAAGTTTGTACACAGAAAACATAAAAAATAACATTTAAATACAACGATTTTACTTAATAAAATTGTTAATATATATACCTCGGCATAACACACTTTAATAATAAAAAAAACTGTGAAAAACATGTTTGAAATAACAATAATAACTCAAATGAGATAAGTTTATCTCAATGTGTAGTCATAGACAAAGTATAACATAGATGCGTGGTGTCAGTGTTTCTTTACATGAAAAACATTTGCACGAAATATATTATTCTTTCTCAATCTTTGATTGGCTGAAGCTTAACGTGGCGCAATTTTTAATCACTGTTGTAGCATCGGACTGGAAATTTCCCTCAAAAGTTTTGTTTTAAGTCTCACTTCAGACTGTTTCTCTTAAGGTTGCCGTAAGTTTGATTTACCTGACTTTCGTTAGTTTGAATATTCATCACAAACTTAGGTGGTCGTAGAATTTGCCTTAAACTTTTCACTTATAGCAGCTTCTGTTATCTTCAAACTTCGAATTGTTTACACCCTTTAAGGCAATTCCTACAAAAAAAAAAAAAATCACGCGCTTCGTGACAATCTTAAGCGACAAACTTACGGGTGACCTTACGATAGTTTTCGGTGAGTGATCGTACGTTCATTTTTGTGAAGAACCCTTGAGTCGTCTTTGCCTTAATAGAGCATATAAGGCAACTTTTGATTGTAAGACAGCTTTGTGAATTCGTCCCCTGGTCCTTTTACCATAGTTTTCAATACGCCACTGTTGGAAGAAAACTGAAAGAAGTATTTTTGCATTTGAAGCGTACAGGGAAAGAAGGGGATATGATGCATGAAAGGTAATTTCTCGTAAAACGCATTTTAAAATCCAACTCTCCCATTTACTTCCATGTATTTAATAGTCTTAAAATCGCTGTAACTTGGTGATTATTTGCGCCGTTGGATTGAAACTCTCTGAGGTATTAGCTGCCATTGTGTAATACTTGTTGCGGGTGCAAACTCGTTTTTTAAATGGATCTCTGTTCTTTTCGTGTATGCTTCATTTGTTAATGACATTAGCAATTCTAGAATTGGAATAATAGCTGAACCTATATAGCTAATTCTCTTTGTTTAAGAAACTCATGAGAAATTTGTCAGAGTGGTCGGTTTGAGCAGAACTCGAACTTACGTCGCCTTCCCAGGGCTTATCTCATAGTGGCTTGGTAAGCAACAAAACTTATTAAAACCTTACCTCAAGAATATTGTGTGTTCCTGCAGGTAGGACGTCACTCATGATCTCTGAAGTCCATCCTGCAGCCGTATCTCCTGTGATATTAGTTCCTATCCTTGTTCCATTGAAAAGAACTGTCACTTCCAGAGTTGGAACGTCTAGCACACCATACAGAAGTCCTGTAACAATAACTTCAGTTGTTCCAGTAAATTGCTCCATATTTGTGTGTAAAATACAGTTATCAACGTTGTCGATCAATCTTAGATAATATTTTTGTCCAGAGGAAGGCTTTGGGAATGATGACCCTAAACTGTCACCATCAATAACTTGCCAGGCGTTAATTCCTTCAGCATTCCTACATGAAGATTGGCGCCATCCTGTAGGAAGTAGTCCATCTTCAAAATCAAATATTTGTCCAAGGTTAGGACAAACACACAGCAACAGCACAAGAAATACTATCACACTGCTTGGTGGCATGATTCTTCTATGATTCATCGAACAAGGGATATATATACAACGGCCTTGTTTTTGTCTGAATCATACGAGGAAATGCTATTTGTCTCTTTTCCAAGGAAATATCTCCCATCAATTATTTCTATAATCACGTTAAAGAAGAATGTCGATCATATATAAGTACAAATTAAGCCCAAAATTATTATTTCAGATTAATTTCTTTAAAAGACAGCATATTAGTTTTATTGATTGATAGATATTTAATTCATCCAGTTATCTTCGATAATTATCGAGGGCCTTCTCGCGAGAGTAATATCCATTGATGTGTCACTTATCATACCTTGACATTGCTGGCTGGTGTTCGATGCCAGCCCATGACAAACCTTTTGTTTCTTTTGTTTCTACATTCACTGTACTTTTCTTGTTACTATACTTGTGTATGATTGCTCCCTTTAGCTTCTTTTTGCATTTTCCACAATTAACAATTTAGCATAAGTAAAGTCAGGTAAAATTAATTGTTTTCGTTATAACTACGTGTACTCAACATTTTACATAGATCACGGGAAAAGGTTAGGTTCGGTTACGTAAAGTCAGGTTAGATATTTTACAGTACTAATTATTAAATATAATGGTATAATGGTTATAGGCCTACGTACTAACTTTGCTGTAATAAACATTAACCTACGATTGGTTTGGTCTCCGATTGTACGCTAACGCTTCCATTTATAATTATAAATAGGCCCTGGATTTTTATAATTTTATAAACACCATTTTAGGGTTTACAAAGAGTTGGTTTAGCACATTTTAAAACTTTTCTACCATACATGTATTAAACTGGCAAATATATGCATTAAAATGAAATACGTAGCAAAACTCTCAACTGCAAACACATTATCTTTGATATTTTAATGATTTACTCAGCACAAAGTAAAGATTTTTTAAAATAAATCAGTATTCAAAGCTTTTATTTTCTCAATAGAGGAAGGGGGGAAAAGTTAAAATAAGTTATGAGGTAAAACGAATAATGGAATTTACCTTTTAATAAGATGGCAGCAAAATTTCTTTGTGACTTGACGTCACTAGTGAAGGAACAGAATGTTGTCGAGAATGAACGCGTGTGTATTGTTGTTATCGAGCTCTACGTAACGATGCTTAGTACCAAAAGATACCCGCCAGAGCAAATATTTAAACTTGTTTGTCCACTTCCAGTCTTATCCAATCTGGACCAAGTTTTCAATTCTAGCTCAGTTTTATCTTACGCTTCTTAACGCTGTGCGGCCCGTTTTTCTTATTATTTATTTGTCTTAATTCCTTAGTATTCATATAATAACATACCGTACTCTGCACATAAAAGAAAATACTGAAATAATATTTACGTTTTTTGCAAGGATTAAGACAAATGAAAAAAGGGTCACACAGCGATTTCAAACGTAAAAGACTGAGTTAGAACCGAAAATTTGGTCCACATTGCTTTAGACTGCAAGCGGACAAACCAATTTAAATATTTGCTCTGGAGTCTATTTATTTCCACATTAAGCATAAGGGCTGGATTTCATGAAAGCTTGCGTTGCTTCCTTTGCGTGCGATTTGCGTGATTAGCCCATTGAAACACATGCCACACTTACCTTACAATAAAACACGTGTTTCAATTGGCTACTCACCCAAATCGCAAGCAACGCAAGATTGAATGAAAATCAGCCCTAACACTAATATTGTACGAAAAATGACACGTGAAATTGCCTTGAAGTATGTGTGAGCCGATGAAGAAACAAAAATAAAAAAAACAAAACAAAACATTTTTTTGTTGAATCAGTTGAAGGAACGAAAATCAAACGGCTACACAAGTGGTACTGTTCTGTTGGAAAGTATGATCCTCATGGCCGCAACATGAAGTGCACTACAAAGTTTTAAATACACTAACGGAAGATGAAGTTCCAATTTCAAGAAGGTGTAATGCTAGGTGAAAGTGATCTTCTCCAGGTCAATTTCATGTGTTATTTTGTCATACAGGATTAGAATTATGCCGAAACTGACTTCGTCATTGGGTTTCTTGGAATTTTCCAGGACAGATTGATATATCACATGACCCACTTATTATTTGAAAATTTTGAAGTATAGTCAAGATGGCCGCTTTCAGAATGCTGGCCATTGTCTTCATACCCTTCAGCATGTATTTTGTCTCCTCTTCAGTGTCCATTAATAGCCATTTGCTTTCAATATATGTAACAGTTTATAAAAGAAAAGGCGTTTTCCATATTGGATTTACTTGCTCTCTACTTCCATTTTTCTCGGGTTCCCCTGTCGTTACTTGTTGACGACAGCACATATAATTTTGACTATGAAGATTTACCTAGGCACTGTACTATCATGGCCAATATAATCTTTACATGTCTTTATTATACACGATTTTTCTCCAAGCCTAGAAGATAGCCCATCCAACTGACGTAGAGGCGATGTGTGATTCTGAGAGTGTGTGCGTGAACGAGCAAGGGTTGGATATTTTTTTTTCTTTAAGAGAAATCATTATCGCATGTCCTGGCTTCTGGAAAGATACTTATGGTTTCTTGTAGTATGTACGAAAGAATGGAAAAAAAGAGAGAGAGAGATCGCATTTGAAACAGCAAAACAGGGAACCTAACGCAATTTTACTTTAGTTGAAATTTACTGAAAGACGTAATTTAAATTGTCCAGTAGAAAAGATCCTTACCGAACATGGAGAAACGAAAATGAACGCAGAAACCTATGGTTACTAGGTAATTATTTCTTTCTTAATGAATCGAGTATTCCATAGAACACTAACGTTATGCACGAAAGACAAGACAAAACGTCTGTTTCTATCAGTTCTTAAAAATGGGGCACGATATTTATGCTTCATAATTTCTGATAATATGTTGTTATTTACGTTACAAAGAAGATGTTAGCAGCAAAATACACAAAATATGTTGCATTATATATATATATCACAGCCATATTCAATCCGCTAGTGGATGGGGTCTTTCCCCGAAGGGAGGAGTATATATATATACTAATGTTATATATATACTATATGTATCTGTTGAACATTAATATATATATTAATGTTCAACAGATACAAATAAAAGTATCAATTTTTGAGCATCATATGGAGAATATCTGAGATAAATTAAGGTCTTTCCCTTTCCAGAAAAATATTTGTGTGTGCGTGCATGTGATAAACGTAGATATGAGTATGTTTGTTTTGTTCCAAACAGCCAACATATCTAACTTTGGAAAGTGTTAGTTTCAAATTCGGGAGGTCCTCGGTTCGGTACCAGCGGTTGACTGTTCTGACTTAGGATTTCCCAGTGTTTTCCTCAGCCACACCAGGCATGTACCGGGATGATACTTTCACTTTACGTCCTGGCCGACTCCCTACCGCATTTCACAAAACCTTATCTTGGAGTGATCCATAGGTGCCTAAAAGCTATAAATAAGATGCAAACCCAACGAGTAAAATATATAAACCTGTCGCTCTGTGAAGCGGCATATTGCTTCTTAATGCCGTGTTGATGGATCGTGACATAATGACAGAGAGTGTGTGTACGAGAAGGAATTAGTAAGAGAGAAAGAGAAAAAAATTGATGAAGTCATGAAAAGAAAGAGAAGGATAGAGAAAGATCAATGAAAACCTTGAAACTAGATTGATGTATTATTACCTAAAGAACAAACGCAAACACAAGGTTTACTTTCTGATTCTAGCTAGTGATGCTTCTTTTCTCTCAGACCCAAGGAGAATTTCTGATTGAGTTCTGTAAATAGTTGAAGGTATCATTTTAGTCGAAAAAATACGGCGCTGACTGCGAATCGAACCCGGGTCATCGGAATGAAAGGTCAAGACGAAACCACTGCACCACACATTTCGCTTCTAAACTTCTACGCAACACATGTTACAGTTGTTCTGTGTTAAAGAAGTACAAGAAAACTTGACGCTTCAGGTCAATGACTTCTTCGTATTTGCACTGTTAATACACAGATACTTTAGTATGAATCTTCCAACCAATATTCGTCGTCGTCTTCTTTTTCTACAAGGACGTTCCTACCAAAGGGAATTCGGCTAGCTGCTTTCACATTTATTAGTATTCGACGTTCACGAGGAGAAGTGTCGATTCGATTGTTCACTTTAGTAGGACTTGCCTTGTAAAAATATCTTCGGCAAGAAGAGGCGTTCGAACCTACATTAATCACTTTCAATATTCAGTAGTCTGACATCGTTCCACTGGACTGAGTTTCTCAGCTGAAGCTATATCTCCAGAAATATTATTACTACTTTCAGCGGCCGGTTTCTCAAAACTTTTGGAACAATTTTAATAGCCTCTACACTATTAATATCAATTCGCTTCACAAGTCCCTGATTCTCAAATTTACAGTTGTAAAATACTAGCTACAAGTCAACGGACTAGTATCACAATGTGACTAGTATTACTAGTGATTCTGTTTCTCGAAATAACAGTGTAGTCGTCTACACTTGTAACCCACAAGTAAAAGTCCACAAGTATCTGCAGACTTTTTAGCGTATGTAGATGGATCGTTACAAGCCAAGATTTACTTTTTACTGACAAGTATAATTGATAAGAGTTTGGAAACGGAATTACGTGCATACATTTTTCAAATCGATTCTAATTTTATAAAAAAATAATATAGTATAGTATCAAGTAATTTTGATACTATAAAGTGTTTTGAGAGATTGTCTTTAGGATCTAAAATCTGAAATCACATCGTTAATAATTTCTAGTACATGACATTTCTGGAATAGAATAATTGCTTTCAGTTAACTTGAATCTGAAATTATTTGTAATCAGTTACTAAAGCTTATATTGAAAGTATGCGTCTGAAATATTTCACTGTGGCAAGTCTTG